>WTSP01024918.1:0-20890 GCA_025331215.1 Actenoides lindsayi | reverse complement strand
TTTGTTTTCTTTTTTTTGTTTGTTTGTTTGTTTATTTTAATTGTAACTGGTTGTTATGAAACAAAGAACAAGAGCAGGTTTTGCATGTGAGTACTAGCAAGGTGAAATTACCAGCTTGTATGTCACAATACTATAAAAGTTTCCAAAAGACTTTTGATGTTAGTCTATTTTAGGACTGTGGAGTGAGGTTAAAGAAAGATTAACTAGCTCAACTTCATATTAAGCTAAATATAGACACAATTTATTGCTATTTACCTTGACTTAGTAACAGTCAGAGTTTGCTGTTGATTATGAGTGACCTCACAATGACTTCATATTGTAATCAAACTTGTTTTCTAAATAGGATTTCTAATGTTTTTACATGAAGAACTCTTCACAGACTTATTTTTTATAATCCAGATTTTCACTTTTGAGTGTGCTGAACTAAGCTTCTAGAAAAGTATTTAAAACCTGAGTACTTATATTGTGGTCAAAGGGCAGAAAAGATGACTCAGATTTCTTTTCATCATGGCTGAGAGATGATCTGTACAAGGTGCAGATCAAAATCATTGGTATTTCCTTCAAAGAAGGTATGCCTTTTTCTGAAGTGTGCCATCTTCTAGGGACCACAAACCTCAGAGCATATCTCTGCCTCCTCCAACTGCTGGGAACTTGTCTATGTAGTCAAAAGGCCTTGCATTGCAAAGGTAACTTATTTAAACTAAACAAGACATTAACACCAGTCAGCATTTATTGCACATGAGAGCAAGCCTTTACTTTGACAGTGACAGAATAGTAACATCAGACTGGAAATGGCCTCAGCAGTGAAAGAGTCCATGCCTTGCATACAGACATCAGAAAAGGTTCTTGGGTATCACAGCCTTCTGCAGCCCACAATTCACAAAACATTTTCTAAAGCCTTTTAACAAGTCAAGATCTTTAGTACTAACATCCGAAAGTCACAAAAAATCAATTTGCCAAAGGAAGAGAGCAGGAAAGCAAACTGCCAAACCAGTGTTCCCAGTTCTGCAAGAGCAAAAGGTTTGGTAGGTGAAAATACTCACAAGGAGCCTGGGAAATGAACAAGTCCACTTCTGCAGAACAATGCATTGCTGCCTTCTTTTCTGCCAGTTGGACTCAGAGGAATACTCCCTCCATATTTAGCACTGAGAATATGAAAAAACACTCTAGCTAGACATGTGACAAATTTTTAAAAAAGCTTTGAGTTTTCTTTCCAACAAAGGGTGCTTTTCTGATTTGGCAAATAACTCTTTCTGTCTGTGACCAGCTGCTTGTGCTTCAGATCACACCTTCACATCTCCTTCACCAGAATCTGAGCTGTCCATCAAAAGAATAGAAATTCATAACATCTTTCTTGGTGAGCTACGCATGTGATAATACATAGCAAGGTATAAGTATTTTAAAATACGCATCCTTAACATAATTCTTCTAAGATCACTCAGTTTTAGGTAACTCTCCTTCTGCATAAGTTTTGATTCTTATACTATGAAAATCACACTGGGCATCCTAAGAAAATATTTTAAACAGTGATGGTGTTTTCAGTGCATGATAATCACAGTCTTTGGAGCAACAATAATAACTTGTATCAAGATTAAAACTTACACAAGACATTTGCAATGAATTTTCTTGCTTTTCATTCTACTGTTAAACAATAGCATGCTAAAACAATAGTGAGTATTTGTCAAAAAAATTTGCTTGGGCTGTGATGCTACAAATTCCATATGTAAGGAGAGGGAAACAGCATAATGGAGCTCAGTCTAGGGAGGAGTATCTTTACTTGATGCTTCTGATGCATCTGGTTTCAAGGCCAGCCTGCCTCAGAAAGCATCTAACCATGTAGAAATAGCCTTTGGGAAGCCAAATTGCATTAAAAGCATTTCTATTATCTTCTTGAGAACTTTTCTGAGTGAGGTAATTGTTCAGCACATTGTGCTGTTTTTAGGATGTGATGCATGGGAGAAAGATGAAGATTGTTTTGAGAAAACTGGAGAAAGCAGTTTTTTCTTCCTATGAGAAAACATATAAACCACACAAAAACATACACAAGTAGATATAAAGTCCTCATTATTACCATTTCAAAACACATTTACTCTTTGCAAGTATATGGGATGAGTTTATAAAATGTGATGAGATGAGGTGAATTCCCTTGAGAAGAAACCTCCCAACCCTGCATTAGCCAAGGGACTTCCGAGAAGGACCCTTTAGTGCATCTCTGTCAGGGTGGTTTGGGCAAATCCTGGACTGTCTCTTTCCAGAGCTAACAACAAATTCAATTTCTTTCTCCTCTAAAGTTATTATCAAAGACTTTCAGTGAAACTAGAAGAGAAGGAGACACATTGGATTAGGGAAAGAAGGAGAAAAAGTCTCCAGATTTTAGGACTCAACTGCAAAGAAGATCATAGTAGAGCAGATTTTGACTCTACTTCTTTAAAAAGATTTCCTTTGGTACTGATATACTGGTCAGCATGCTACAAATACCACAGATAGTACTGATAATGCTGACAGTGAGACCCACAGGTTTGCAACGTGCCTTACCAGTGACAGAGCTCTATGTGGAAACTTTCTTGTCATTTTTTCCTCATGCCTCCCTTTTGACTGTGGATTTTTCCATAACAGTTAGAGATTCCAAAGGAAATAAGAGCACAAGAAAATAAATGAATGGATGGACTGTGGTTAGAAGAGGAAGTGTTTATTCAAACACAAGTATAATGCCAGTTGTAAAAGTCTGGATGCTTCTTGTATGTTGTTTCTGAGGACATCCAAATACATAGTAGTTACCAATGATGAGCAGTATCCAAGAAATCTTCAGTTTTATACCAGATTAATTTATCTGTTCTCAACGTGCTATTGGCTTTTGCTGAAAATCTACTGATCTGTAGATTTGATCTACACATGGCTATTTGCATTCTAGTTTTTCAGATACTTTTTTTCAGAAATATTCAGAGAGTATTTCTCTGTTCCTAGGAATCCACACAGCACACATGATTTAATTTCTGTCTCTGCTGGTACTTTTTAGTGCATAATAAATACAGCAAATTACAGAACCATGTAGGACTGAAGAAAAAAATATCTGCTTGTTTTAAATACATGTATGTACAGTGTGTGACAATAAAAAGACAGCATCATTATGGTAGATAATGTGCATTTTCCATATGCAAAATCAATCTGCTTTGAGCTAAATTTGCTGTAAGAAACATCTGTTTTGCACACTGGAAGATAATTGACAGCAATTTTGTTTTCAAGGAATTATTAAAGATCAGCTTGGAAGAGAGCAAAAGTTAATATTTTTTTAAAGACAAAATTGCTGTTACTTTCCCCAAACTAATACTCTTCCTGACAATTTCTGTCACTTATGTTGGCCTCAGAAGTCGTGAGATTGACGTACACAGCCTGAGATTAATAATAAAAATAACAATGCTGATAATAAAAACATATATCAGGACTTGAGAACTGTTACCACTAACAACATGAAGCTGAGAACAGGACTGCCTTTCTTTTTGAGTATTTAGGGAGGACCACTTACATCTTAATTTATCTACATTTGGTTTAGGTTCAAAATTCAGTTCAGGACTTGTATACAAAAATGTTGTTCTTCCTTTTAATGGATTGAAGAGAAATCCAATTTGTCTTGCTTTGAGATGAGTTTGTTGCAGTTTGGTAACCATTTTGTGTCTGAATGTGCCTTATATTAATTTTTCCCTTTATTTCTTTCTCTCTTTACCCCACTTGAGATGGAAATGTTTTGCTGTAAAAAGCTTCTATGTAATTTCCATAGTCTTATCTGTCGATGGAAAAAGAGATTGACTTCAGATTTTCCTGCTTCTGTAAGACACTCCTGGTTTCTTGTTTGAAATTCTGTAGGAAAAACCACCTGCTCCAGATGAGGGCAAAAAGAATCTCTGGTCTGGGCCTTTCGGCATTGCAAACTGTGAAGAATCAGGTCACCTTCACCTCTGCCAAAGTTGTTGAAACATTCAGTCTTATGTGGATGAAAAAAATACTTCGAAGCCCCAGCTATTCTTGGTAAGTAGAAAGGCAATGGGTTAAATTGAAGGAAGTTTGACACCGTTTCTAGCTCTCACTTCTTATGCTTAGTATTTTTTCCCCTGTTTTTTCTTATCCATTAAGAAGATGAGGTAGCTTTTCTTTTTCTTATGTGAATCTTTATTCTTTTTAGGAATTAATTAAATGATAACCATCTTGCCCAAACAATTTCTGTATCATGCCCATGGAAGATAACGAATCATACTATTTAATTTATGTACAGATAAACATTTACATCAGCCCAAAAATAAAAACCAGCTATTTAAAAAACCCACAAAATTTGACAACATCATTTTCAGGCCTTTTTATTCTCTGTTTTTGTGAGTATGGCAATACAGTGCAAGATATTTTCAGTGTATAACATGTGATGAATCCTATTTCAATGGTAAAATGGAGAAGACAGATATGATAATATATTCTATTATGTAACTTAGTAAATCAGATTTGTGTAGCAGAACAGGAGAAGTCAACAGTCTTGTTTCTTTAGCAATAATCATAATAATAAACATGTAAACTTTTGCATGTAAATCTTTGTCCAGAAACAGTTTGAGGAATGTGGCCAAAATTATACAGAAGGATGTTTCAGGTAGGTCCCTAAATCTGTGTTTAGGCCACTGCTTCACTTTCAGATGACAACAGCCAACAATGTATTTACAGCCCTGAAGAATGTTGCTGAAGAATGGGGTAGATTTGTGTCAGGTTTTGTACAGAAAATCTCTAAAATGTATGGCATAAGTATGTAATACATTGAATCTAGAACTGTCAATGTGTTCTTACTGATCCTGGCTTATGTGCATTTGCGATGTTGACTCACTCTAATCTAGAAAGAGGCTTCAGAATCAAAGCCACTCCACCCTGCATACTGGCTCTCCCCAGACAGCAAGGATTTTAGCTCTGCACTTCAATGTTATTCTCTGTTCATGAGAATCTCTCTGTGGTTTAAAAGTAAAATGGATCATTTTGTTTTGAGATTTTGAGTTCCTCTGAGTTTGAAATTTGGGAGTGGAATGAAGAAGAGCAAGAACAGCCAAATACCATGTCAGTGTCTCATACTCTCTGTAACTGGATTCCCAAGGACATGCTGTCAGTCACTTAACTCTTCCACTCCCAGATCTTCATGTCAGCACAGTGGCAGTGAGTGGCAAGATACAACTGTTCAGAAATCACCACCATTACTTATTGATTACTCAAATTGCTTCAAACTCCTTGGATCCTTCGTGGAGCAGGGAAAGTGGAACTGAGCAAATCCTGAAAAAGGAACAAAAAATTGCAAGTTCTGTGCATCTGCAGAAGAACCTGTCACACTGGTTGAACCCATTGTAATACCAAAGGGATAGTGTTTAATACTGAAACCGAGTTATTAAAAGGATCATAAAAGGTTTTGAGCTGTACTTAGGCCAACCCTTCATATTAGGAAACAACAATTGTTATAAATAACAGCAGCCACATTTTAAAATAGTTCTGTGGAGCAGAGTCCCTCAGTAAGGAATAATATTCAGATCTATTTTATAACCAAATGATGTATACAGAATAAGTCTCCCAGGATCTCTGAGTGGGGATGTGTATCCTAGGCTCACTGAAGGGATAGAAGAGGATGTTCTGGCTAAAAAATGTTGATGGTGAAGAACTGAAGTTAAGGTTAAATGTTAAAGTAAAAAATTTGAAGGCTTGTGTCTTGCAGCAAAAAAGACAAGACATAAATGTGTCAGCTGAACAGTTAGAAGAAGATATCAGTGTTCAAATTGGTATAAAAAAATAATTTATCCCCAGAGAAACCTCCCTTGGTCTGGTGGAGCACAGAGGCTGAGTGCTCTGATGCAACCTTTCATACCCGTTAGGAGAGGGAAGGGAAGAAGGGAAGATCATGGGGCTCCAGGATTTATTGCTGTGCTTTTGCACAGTCCCTGATCAGCCTGTGATCCAGAATATCCCTCTTCATGGAGAAAGCACTGATTGCCGGGCTGCCAGGCTGCACAACCTTCTGCACCATCTCCTCTACTTTATTAATTCTTTTCTTAATTATCTTACAGAGGCACAGTTTTGCAGTTGGGGAAGAGTCTCGTCCAAGGCTGCAGGCTTACTAGGTCATGCTGAACTTCCCTGAGCTTGTGCCTTTCCCCTGCTGTTTCACAAGCAGATGCCTTGCAGGTGATTGTACCTCTGACCATAAAAGGGAGTTTCTAACTGGGCATATGGCTGTGTTGCCTCATCAGGAAAGGGCTTCTTGTGTATCCACCCATTTTCCATGACTACATTTGCATACAGATCTGACATAGCTGAGAAAGAACTGCAGTTTAGGTGAAAAAAATCCCTCTGATAAATAATCACTTCCATGAAAGCAGATGCATGGAGACAAGAAGGCCACACAGTGCTGCCAGGTCCTTGCCAAACTGCTGAAGAACTTTATGTTCCCACATACCTTTTTTTTCGTCCTTTTTTCAGGATCAAAAACAAAAGGAAAAGGTAAAGTTTCTGCAAATCACCTAAATGTTGGTAAACTATTTCTGATTAAAAATACTTCAAGTATAAATTGTATTCCCACATAAAAAATATTATATCCACAGATGGATATAGTTGTAAGAAAGTTACATGATCCTT
The DNA here is from genome assembly GCA_025331215.1 of Actenoides lindsayi. Classification (NCBI taxonomy): domain Eukaryota; kingdom Metazoa; phylum Chordata; class Aves; order Coraciiformes; family Alcedinidae; genus Actenoides; species Actenoides lindsayi. The sequence goes on along the minus strand of WTSP01024918.1, from coordinate 14,248 downwards.
CCTGAACTTCCAGATTCCCAAGTTGGGACCCACAATAAACAGGTCACACTTACCTAGTATATTACAACTCTGAGCATTTCCATTCAACTGCTCCCACCTTTATCTATGTTAAAAAGCTTTAGAAGAAAGCTTGACTTCTTTTGATATGCTGGCACTCAAGAAAGGCATGTGATCTTCTAAAACTGTGACAGTCCTTGAAAGTTTGTAGTAAATACTGATTTAATTTTTACTATTTTTAGCTGGCATGGGGTGAAGTAACTCTTGCAGTCAGTATTGCATGAGGTCGGTGGGAAAGATCAAATAAATAAGTTGTTGTGCAGTCCTCATGGCCTTGTGCATGGTTTGAGTGGGACTGACGTCAGTGCTACCCGTCATTTGGAAATGTACATGCAGTGTAGTCATGAGTCGGTATCTCTTTGGCTACTGTTTAAGAGAGTTGGGAGTTGGACTTTACACTCTTTTATGATTGAGAACTTGGATTCTGTTAAGCTGAAGTGTCAATAATTCACTGCAGAAATTGCCAAAGAACTGAATGAGAAAAGTCTTACTTCAAATTCATATACTGCAGCACATTAAAAAAAATAAATCCCTCCAACTCTCTGCTAATATGACATATATAAATCTTCAGGCTTGTATATTTATAGTACAATACCAATTTTTAATATTCTTGAGACAACATTAATTCATAATTTCTGTACAATGTCTATAGTCATTAAAATGCACTGTTATTAGATAGTAACACATTAAGGAATATGTTTAGATAAAAGAATAAGTTAATATTCCCAGAGTAAAAGCAACAGTTCCTGAGAAATTAGATTTACGATCCCTCACTAGACATCTTCAATACTTTGTAAGTTAAGCCATCAGCTGTTGATTACTAATGCCTCTATGTTCCCTTCCACATATTGTCCTTTATGTTTTATATTGTATTTTATGATTTAGGCTGTGCTGTATCTACAGGATGTCTGCCTTTGTGTTGTCCTCCCTCGAAAAGCAGGGACTGCAATGTCAAATTTTTAGACAGGGAAAATTATAACCACAGTCATGTTAGGAGAGGGTACTGCTCCCAGTGTCCCTACAGCATGCATGTGGAGTCTTCATCGCTTTGGCTTTGGAGTGGGAGCAGAGAAATAAGGCCAGGATACATGTGGAAAAGTGCAAGGGGAAGGCACTGCAGAGGGACTGAGCACTTGGTGAAGGCTTTGTAGAAGCCCAATTGGAGCATTTCCAAACTGTTTGCATCTCTGGATTTTTACTTTTATTAGTGTTGCACCTTACCTCTCAGTTACACTGAAATAAATCTGCAATAACTACACTGAAGTTATATTATTGTAAATTATCTTTAAGGGCCTGTGGTACTAAAGCCAATATATTTGTTACAGAATTAGACTAATTCTCGTTGTTATGGATTCTGAATATGCATAATGAAGTACAAGCCTTAGATACTTGGTTTGTATGTTAAACTTCATGCACGGAAGTTTAATTTAAACATGTGCTTAGAATGAAGCAAACACTTCATTGCTTTAATGAGAAAGGGGTTTGCAGCTCAATTTTTTCATTTAAAGTTCATTATCTAAATCCCTGTAAATTAAGTGACTTTGTTTCCATAGTAACTGAGTACCAAAATATGCTCACTGGCTTCATAAAGAGATGAAGCAGCTTATTAGTTAAGTGTATACGTACATAATGCTCAAATTCAAACTATTAGTCTCTTTTATAACTACTGCAAATGCATTTACTGTTTTCATTTCATTGACTTCTGATGTGTTGATGTCATAAAATTGATCTTGTGATTAAAGGTAAAGTATCAACACTCTGTAAACAACAATGGAGCAAAAATATTGACGTCTAGGATGCTCTTTTAATCATATCGGGAGAAAAAATTACTTTCCTAACCCTACCCTACAGTTCATGAAGTTAGCAAGTTCTGGAGTAGCCAAAGCATTTTCTTTATGTGTTTCTGTTTGGTTTTATTATGATGGTAAAATTGCAGCTTCATTTTTTTATGACAAAACTCTTTACAGTAGTAATGGCTTAAGAAAAGAAGCAAAGTGAGAAACAGACAGGTCTTAATAGAGACAGACTGTAGACCTATATAACTGCTTGGTACCAGGAAGTTGTGTGGGAAGTAGCAGTGGATAGCTAAGTAAAACACTAGTTTCAGTTGCAGCACACAGCATGCTGTATAGCAAAGGCTTTCAAAGTCTAACCAGTTCCTGGATTTTTGTATCACTATCCTCATCATATAAGCACTTTAGAAAGCTAGACTACAAGGGAAATTTCAGTTTTAAAAAAATATAGTGTTACTTCACCCTGCTGAAATCCACAGAACTGCATTTGTTTTTCCAAAGACCCCAGAGGTTTGATATGATGCATCTCATGCAACTCTATGTTACAAAATCATCTGCAGCCAGGTGTCAATTTGCCTGAACATCTGTCAGTTTGTTTTTGGGTAAGCTTTTGGGTCTTTGGCTGCTTTCTTCCTCTGCTTTTGTACATTGACATGCAGTGTAGATCTGACACCTGTCTGGGATTCTTTATAATTACTGCGAAGCAGAGATCTTTGAGAAGTTTTTGAAGATAAAACTCATCTGAATGAAGATGTCGAATGTTGCAGCAGTTGGGAATTATGCAGAAGTAGCAGACGTGTTGAGATTTTTGGTAAGATGCCAAAACACGTGTTACAATTGTACAGAATCAAGATGATCGGTTTAGTTAAACCGAATGACCTGATGGTTGAGAGTGTTCTGGACATTTTTCACTTTATTTATTGCAGTTCTATGTGTTGTTACTCTCTCCTTCTTCCTGCCCTATTCATCCTCTTTGTCTCAGTCTCACAAGCTCAGTTCTGCAAACTCTTCTCATGTTTCTGGCAATTTCCAGTTTGAGTATTTTCTACTGTGGACACAGAAGAAAATGCATCTGAGAAAAGCACCAGAGTCAGGCAATGAAGGGTACTATCATTCTTTTTTTCATAGTCTTATCTGCATTCTTTTTACCAGTATACCTGGAGAGTTGCAGGAATTCCAACCCCTCAAAAAGTTTCAGACAGCTCCTGCAGCTCATTTCAGTCTGTCTTTCCCTCCATAATTACAATGCCTCAGGCCTAGAGTGGGCAAAATTCATCTCTAGATCAGCTTTTACAGTGTCAGTTGAAATGGAAAAAACACTGAGCAATGATGTTAGATTGACATTGTAAGCCAGACACACATATCTCAACTATATGCTGATTTGAGGAATGGGAGGTTCTTGACTTCAGGGCTGCAGAGTATGTTCTTGTTCTCTTTCTTTTGATGTAGACTTACAGTAAACAAAGTAAAAAATGGTGCAAAGGAAATATGCTGTAAATATTACCACTATGCTCATAGTGGCTGTAGAAGGAGTTCACTGTGTTATCTCTATCATTTGTGGTCTCCAACAAGCAAGGAAGTTAGCTGATCAAAAGGAAGAGGAAATTGTGCTCTTTGTCATTATGCTAGCAAAATAATCTATACAGCACAGTTGTGGATAGTCTGTCAGATAAAAGAAAGGTACAAAGATTTTGTGGCAGCATTGCAGACATGTATGAACACTTGCCTGGCCAGTTAATTTGCAGATGCATCTAGTCTGGGTCTGTGAAGTTGCCTGGTTTAAAAAAATTTATTAGCAAGTATTAGAGATCCACTTGAAATGTCACATTTCAGAAGTTTGGGTATTCACTTTACTGTAATATGAGAGCTTTGGTCATTCCTTATCCAAAAGAAGTAAGGGCCTACCTAAACATCTTGTCTTAGATGTCTCAATTATACTGGGTAATAATCTGCCTAATGCTTCTAAACTTTGAACTTTGAAATGTTTAAGGTGTTAGGCATAATCTATGCTGTCATGGCCAGGAAATTCTTGAATGAAGAAGAGCAGAGCAAAAGTATTGAAAACTTGAGACCAGATTTTAAGTCACATTGCTGGGCACAGCAGAGATGGAAAGCAAGTTAGACTGGCTGCTATGTTATCACATGTGGGCAGGCCTGGAACAGTGACTCACTGTCAAGCCTCCCTTTGCCTTAGGTGTAAAGTGCATAGTTGAGAGAAGTCTTAGATATGGGACAGTCTTTTGTGTAAACCAAAAAGAACTAAGTGGAAGTAATTATTAATTAAGGTGGGATTGTTCAGCCTGGAGAAGAAAAGGCTTTGGGAGCACCTTATTGCTGCTTTTCAATACTTAAAAGGGGCTTATAAGAAAGATGGGGACAAGCATTTTGGCAAGGCCTGTTGCAGACAAAGGGCAATGATTTTAAATTAAAAGAGGGTAGATTAAGACTTGATATAAGGAAGACATTTTCTGTGATGAGGGTGATGAAACGCTGAAACAGGTTGCCCAGAGAGGTGGTAGATGCCACATCCCTGGAAACATTCAGGGTCAGGTGGGACTGGGCTCTGAGCAACTTGATCTAATTGAAGATGTCCCTGCTGATTGTAGGAGGTGGTTGGACTAGATTACTTCTGAAGGTCACTTCCAACCCAAACCATTCTATGACTCTTTGATTCTATGGTTCTATGAGTTATACCTCAGGAACTGCTGCCTAGGTCTCTAGGTTTTATTAATATATAAGGAGATAGAGGAAATATAAAGTTTGCATGAATGTGCAGGAAAATGAGAGGTAGACAGGCAAACTCATTTGCACTGACTTGTCTCTTTTCTCCTTGCCATCAGAGAAGAATTTGATTGCCAAGCTAATTTGTCTCTTAAATTCATTTTAAGAGGTCATAAATGAAGTCATTGCTGAAGATACAGCCATCCTAGAGGAACTGGTGCCAGGCTTCTTTTATCTATCCATTGACTGCGTGCTTCTGGAATAGCTGTCCAGGCCTTGCGCCAGGTCTGCCCGTGCGTGGGTGTGTGAATGAGCAGGTTATTACTTCAGTGGCTGGCGCAGGAGTGTTGGCCTCTGCCTCCCACTGAGCTTAAAGTCGTTCACCTTGAAGCACTCAGTTACCAGAAATTGCATGCATGTGCATGTGCACATGCACACACATACCATCCCCAAGCCATTTTTTTTTGTTAGCTTTCTATTTAGAGATTTTTATATAAATGAGTTTTTTGGATACATAAGGGATTTTTTTTTCAGAAGGTGTTAAGCCTGTTTGAAAATCTCATGATCTCCTAGTGATCTTATATCCACTGTATGATCCATTCCCTTATGTCTTAATCTGGCTATAAGTAAATGAATAAGAGTGAAGCTGTTTGTTTGTTGGCTTGTATTTTTTTTAAAGAAGGTTATATAATGAATGTATAATTTAATATGTAATATTAAGGATGTAATAGAGGATGTATACTGTAATCTAATCTTGAACCAAATGTCAATGGAAAGATTTGATTTGTATGATATGTTCACAAACCCTAGATAAAGTCCCTACATAACTGTATGACTAACACCATTCTTATTTTTAGGTACTAGTAAAGAAAAAATATAAGAAAATTTTGCTTTTATTTGTACTTAGAGGTTTGTTTTCTGTAAATAAATTCAGAGAAGGATAGAAGGACAAAAATCCAAATGATAAGAACCCAGTCCTAGGTGACACAGTATCATGTGAAAAAGTTAATGTATATGCTGTTCAGCATGAGGAATAGTATCCTGAAAATGTATTGTAAAATAGCATAGTAAATCCTCTTATCTGTAGGCTACCCTGATTTCATGTTTACAAGTAAAAAATCACTCTTATCCTAATACCTTATCCTTATCCTAGCACTGTAGGCTGAACACAGGTATTTTCTGCTGGGATCCAAAAATATTAATCTTATAAAAACCACTAGAAATGAACACCTCCTGTACAAATTAATTGTAACTGCAGTCTATGTCTGGTGGAAATGATTGGAATTTAGCCACTGGTGCATGGAAGAAACATCTTTGTCTTAACATTCCTTATCTTCTTTATTGTATGCAACATAGTGTCAAGGTACTAGTTTATAGGTTACTGAAGGTCAGTGAAAAATAATCTTAATTACTATTCATCAGAATAACCACATGAAAATGAATCTTCTGAACAAGAAGCTTGCCTTTCAACATATTCTCCGATTTCAATAATCAAAGAGGATTCTATAAATCTAAGTTTTAAAAATGCATATTGGTGGATGGAGCCTTTGTAAAAATTAACCTAATGAAGTAGTCAGCTTTCCATGCCTTTCAATTCTTCCTCAGAAAAAAAAGCTGCTTTTTAAGAAAACTCCCATTTGCTTCCCATGCAAGTAGATACATCAGTACTTTCCATCCAGTGTGTACACTTAACCAGGGCCCAGACTGAGTTATTGTCTCTGTCATTTTTGGGAGGAAGTAAATGTAAAAAAAATTATATTTTGAACAAAGATCTGAAATTTACCCTTACACTTTAAAATAGCAGCAGCTATTTTCCACAAAAATAATAAAATCATGATTTGATTGTAACCTGCCTTTTCCAATACACCATTCAATTAAAATCTTCTGCTGTTATTGTACATCATGATAGGATACACTGCTTATTGAGTAGGAGAAATATATGTTTTCAGGTGAAGATGTTGTATATGTATGAACAGTTAATACTAAGAACCTGATTTAGCTGTTCTGTGTTAAAGGTTAACATATTTTAGTCCTATACCTTCCTTTAAAGTATCCTAACTAGAAAACTCTGAATAGGAGTAATTCCATGTCAACTCATGCAGAGTTCATCTTCCTTATTTCTCATTATCTGAAGGTTGTCTTGCAATGGATGCAGAAGAGGTGCTGTCAAGGGACTTATCCCAGAATCATTATATAGGTTTCCAAGGATGCTCTATATTGTTATGGAAGGCATCCACCTCTCTCCTTTGTAGTGGGACCTTCAGCAGCTGCCCAGACCAGATGGTAGGTGTCCCCAGTGATGCTGAGCCAGCACCATGTGAGATGTACCTCATTTTGAATGACCAGAATTCAACAAGAGTGACCATCTCTTAACACAAACCGATGAGTAGGAAAATACTGAAGTGAAAGAGGAAGAGACAACTCCATGTCTTCATGCGTGTGTAAAACAATAAGGTTTTAAACTTAATATACATTCCACCAATGGAAAACATTAATCAATATATGTGCAGAAGAGGAAGGGCAAAAATTAAATATAATACTAGTCCTTTCAGATGGGAAACAGTCTCAGGGACATTTTGAAAGCAGAAGGCTCCATGAGACACATCTGTTTTTTCTGGATCTCCTGTTGACTGCAGAGCAAGTACCACACAGTTGGTGGCTGGCTACAGGGAAGCTGAGGCACAACTGATGTGCTAATTATAAAGGTCTGGTGTGTCTTTCCACTTTGATGCATATTCTCCTTTGCGATGTTTCTTACTATTTTGCCTATGGAGTAAATTTTGTCACAATCATGTGGAAACAAAGTGGAACGTTTGGAAAATCAGAGCAAATACACTACATGAACCTGTAGCATTTTATGAACTGAAGGACAAAAACCATGTGCCAAAATAACTTAAGAAAATTGGAAACTGTTGCCTGCTAGGCAGCATAGAGTAACAGTTAAAGATAGTTTTCAGGACAGTGTTGTATGGGTACAGAAATACCTACTTTTCCCAACTATCTCCAGTTTCTGTTCTTTGCAAAAAGAAGCTGTCATGTTGTGGAGAGTCATGTAGTTTCTGTGAAACTGTAATGGGATCCAGTATACAAAACATTAATGACATTTTCCAGAAAAAATAATGAGTCTTCAGTTTCCTTGCTTTTTTACAGCTATTACCTCTGTATTCAGTGTCTGATTTGCAGTAAGTCCATTTCATAAAAATAAACCCCAAACATGAAGGATCTTATTTCACTGAGTGTTTGAGACTGTGGGCTGGTGGCCCTCCTAACTTTCAAATCAACTAAACATCTACAGTGACTACTAGATTTTCATAGCAGCTCAGTACCTCTAAAATTTTACTCAGCGCAGTTGCATGATAGAGATCTAAATTATGTTTCTCCAAATAAGGATGCTTCTAAAATAGATTTAGTTGAGTCACTTGAAATCAGCCAGAGGAAGAAATCAGGTGTCTTTCTTGTCCAGTCTAGTCCTAAACTCACTAGCTTGTTTATTCTGAAGGCCAGTACGGATTTCTGTTTAACAATACATAGAAATGGTAATTTTTTTTCACTTGTCACTTAACTAAACAGCAACTGTCAAAGTGTAAGAACATATTTCTCTATATTGGTTTAGAAAACTAACAGGTTGTGAACTGAGTAATCATGTTTTATCCATCCGCCTTATTCAGTAAGTCCCTGTAACTAGTGAACCAAACTTAATTTAGAAAATATTTCTTCTACATATAGCTCCTTCTTTCAAACATATCAGCTCTGTATCATCAAGAAACCTGGGCATTTTTTGGTTCATTTTCATTACAAACAATGTTGTACCTAGCTATCCAACTTGCAATTTCTGTCCATACTTACAATGGCATTCAAATTTGGGAAAAAAAATAAGGTAAAATAAAGGTCATGGAGTTTTTAATTGCAGTGATGGTAAAATATGTTTCCAAGACTCCCCTTAAGGCAGTTTTGGTGGTTTGTTTTTTGGTATTTTTTTTAATTCTGTGTCTGCTTATTTTCTCACAAGCTCCTCAAGAGCAGTGAGAAGCAGTCAGATCACAGGACAAGAGTTAGAATACTGATTGAACTTGAAAAAAATAGAGATAAAGTCATTAAAATCAGGACACAAATCTATGAGTACAAATGCAAAACTTAGGTTTAGACAAGCAATTGCACAAAGGATGAGGCCAGCTACTGAGACTGCAGTTCTTATATCTGAAGGTTGTGGTGGTTCCCAAGCTAAATAAGAACATCAATATCACGTTTCTGTGAAAAGACAAGCACAAGACTGGGCTTCGTAAAGCAAGACTTGAGCTGTACTTCTTCTCTACTCAGCATTGTTAAGGCCTCAGCTGGATTACTAGCTGTCACAAGTAAGGAAGATTTATTACGACGGACAGCAATGAGAATGATCAGGGATGTATAAGGTACAACTGAATGAACTGTGGGGTTTAACTTGAGGAAGAGATGGGGCCAGTGGGGAGAAAGAAGAAGACAGAATGGCACCACATGCAAAAATGTGATGGGAAGCTGAGCAACATAATTTTTCTCCCTCTTCCCATGGTACAGATCTTTTCCATGTCTGCACTTCTGACAGTCTCTGGTTATGGGATATTTAACTGTGAAATTGCCAGAACAACCTTAGCGTCTGTCTGACTTACCTTCTTAGTGACTCTTTTACCTGACAGCTGCCTTTGAAGAATATGATATGATATCTGGGACATATAAACATGAGGGTTTTTTTTCTGTCTCTATTAGAAAACACTGTGACATTAAATTAATGTGTATTTAACTTCTGACATTGCTCCTGACATTATCAGCATGCCAGCTGCAGGACAATAGCCTAAATCTACAAAGCTTATATGAAGAGATTTTAACAGGGAAATAACAGATCTGCTACACCAGTTTTCTTCCTAAGCAGACCAAAATTGCTGATTGACTTCATTGACTGAACAGTCATGGCTCAGCATGAACAAGCACAGAGCCAAATTTCAACCAGGGATTTCGAGTAAAGATTTCTCTTGTTCCCATAATCATCTTAACATTCTCTGAATTATTCAATTACTCTGTTCCAAGTCTAATTGGTGTGGGTAAATAATAGATTATTCTTCCTGAATGAAGCAATGTAGAAATAGCCACAGTATTTTGTGTTGTGAATGGTTTAATTCAAAATAATGATTGCAATGCCAATAATCAGTAAACTTCAGTATTCCATCTCAATACAGGTTAAAGGAAAGTGCATTTTCCAATAGAAAACACTGCTGTGCAAAATCATGTGACACAAGTATGGGAATTCATGAGGCTCCTCAGGGGCAGCTAAAAGATTATGACACACTGTTACCATAATGTGCTTCAGGGGACGGTGGATTGCTGCATCTCATGAGGCTGTATCCTATTTTCTAAGAGAATTCAGGTCATTTGTGCTGTGCTGCTTCTATTTCCACTTCCTATGACTACTTAGCCATTGGCCAGAGGTGAGATATAAAACCCCTAGTACCCAGCCTTGTGCAGCCCACAGAGCTGTTCTAGTTGTGCAGAGACCATGTATTCTGCTTGGCTCCAGCCTCACCAAGTTACTGGTTTTGTCTTTCATCGAGAGGCAAAATGGATGTAAATAAAGGCTATGGAGGAGAGCTGCAGTCAGGGCATTACCAAGCAACCCTGGGTCACAAAGCTGTAGGAAGTCAGGTTTCATTTGTGCTGCTGCTGTCGCTTACAAAGCTGTTTGTTTTTCAGAGATCTGTCAGTGTGCCATGAAGGTCACAGATAACTTTTTTTGTGGGCAATCTTTATCTTTATCTTTTCTTTCTGGAGGTTTTGGTTTGTATTCAACACAAGGAAAGCAAAACAGATTTGTCTAACAAACTGGCTGATGCACATCTGCACTTCAGCTTTGTGGCTGAGCAGCTATTTATTCTAACATTGTCTTGAGCCAAACAAATGGGACTAATTCTCCTTCCCATACTAGCCAAGCTCAGATCACTGAGCTTAGTGCCAGAGGACTCCTGAGGGAGATTGTATCAGCTTCCCCTGGGTCACAGAGGGTCCTTGTCTATGGCATGGTGTAGTTCTGAGGGTGTCACAGCCCTGCCTGCCTCTGTGTTCCTTCTGTGGAAGAAAAATAACAGATAGTCTATGAAGCAGCAGAGCCATGCTCTCTGGTTCTCACAGCTTGTATGCTCCCTGTCTGACTATAAGCTTTCCAAGGCATTATTCTTCACCCATTTGTCTGGTCATGGAGCTTTCTGAGGACAATTAGAAAAGGATGGACTTATTTTAGGACCAGTTGCTCAGGTGTAAACATGACCATCATGGTGAGAAGGCTGAGGACGGTGCAGAAGCTGTGCCACTGCCAGTCCTCTCTAACACTAGAGGTAAGGGTAAACTTGTGGTTACAAATGTAAATGGGAACAAGTGAATAAGCCGATAAAGACTCTATTCGGGTATGAGTAGTCTCTGTGTTTCAGTGTTTTGACCATTCAGCTGGGGTTGTTACACATTCCTACCTCTCACATGTTAGTTGAGGAGTAATTCAGTGGGCTAAGGCACCATGGCATGCAGGTAAGTGTTTCTAAATGAACCAAACATGTAGAAACATATGTCCATTTAATTTTAGCTGCATTATTAGAGGCTGGAGTGATCAGAGCAACTTGCTGAGCTCATATTTGGGCCCTGATTTGAACTCCTATTGTACATACCGTGAGAAACAGAGCAACATTTATGGAACTTCCCTTCATCAGAGTAGGTCTGAGTGCTGTCCCCTGATAATCAATTGATCTGGTTTTAATTTGCTGTGAGCAAATCCCACATTTTTCTGAGGCGGATTTGCATCCTGCAGGGATCACTCCCCCCCGCTCCCTGGCCCCGAGTGATGTTGCAACTGGAATAATACTTAGAACATTTATAGTGTGCTTTTTTTTTTTTTTTTTCATGCTTTTTATAAACAGTCTATGAACTGCTTTTCCTTTTCCAGTTTCACTGTGTATATTTTCAGGCCACCCAAAGGGACCTTTCCTCTTACTTAGAGCTATCTAGCTTCCTTTGAAACCTACCTGTGAGCAAAGCTTTTTCAAAAATCTTTTGTTTTTCTTTAAAGGAAATAAATCCACTGCTCTGAATATCAGTTAAAAACAAGGCCATAATGAAACAAAGATGTAAATCTTACTCAGAGGGACTTCTGTCAGTTCAAAACTCAACTCAGCCTCTTCTACCTAGCCCAAACCCACTAGCTTCAAGATAAAAGACTTGCAAAGACTTTATGTCAGCTTTAAGGTAGGGCAAGATCTGACCTTTTATCTTTTTTTTTTTTTTTTATCTTTTTTTTTTTTTTTTTTTTTTTTGTTTTCTTTAGGGTGTTGAGATTATTTCAGTTGAACTTGAGAATCATTTCCTCCCAGAAGGATATACTTAAGGCACAGAAAGTTACTGTCATCTGCAGCATGTTTGGTGCTTGATTAGGTTTAAAATATCTGTCTGAGAGCAAATATGCTCATCTGATATTACATTTTCTCATTGTGCAGCTGTTCCTGCTAACCTCTGTTGCTGTTGCTGCTGAGAAATACTATTATTCAATTAATGAAGTTGCATAACACTGTAGTCAGACTCCTTAGGAAGATGTTTTGCAGATTATAGCCTTAGTGACTATTTACATATAGAGTATTTGAAATCGGTGAAATAATTTTGGAAAACTTCATAAATAGTCTTAAACACAATGGAAAAGATAGTGTGAGATGTTGTGTTTCCAGAACAGACTTGAACCAGTCCCACAGTTCTGGTGTGGAGTTTGAGAGATTGCCTTTTCCTAGACTTTGGTCTTGTAAAGAAAGAGGCATAAATGGGTTTTGGATAACAATGCTCACAAAACAAATAAAGGTGGTATTTGCCAGCAACTCAGTTCCAGACCAGGAATCAATGTTCACTATACAGCAAAGAGTAGAACAAGAAATAATACTACTCGAATGAAGAAAAGAATTGGAAAATATTATGAGAAGATTAAACGCAATCAGCATATACCGTTAGATGATTCTGTAAGCTTTTATGTTAATTTTTCATGATCTCTGGTTATTTTTTTTCTTGCTATGACTACATGAAGGAAGTGTATTTTAGTTTGATGTAACTAGTCACTAGAAGATTATTTTAAGAGTTGAATTGGCTTGCCAAAATCAATTTGATTTATGTTGATTGGTTAAATAAAGCAGATAGACTTTGAGAAAATTAATGCTATATAGGTGTGTAACAGAATGAAACATAATTGCAACTTCACTGGCAGCGTGTGTGTATATATACACACACACACACACACACACACACACACACACATATATATAAAATCACCTGCAAAGCCAGTATGTATGAATTATCTCTCCTACACACAAAAACACAGACGCAAGCAGATTGAAAAGTATTGATTTCCTTCTTTCCAGCTGCATCTGCCTGGGCTACTCTCAGCTATCTCACAGTGTAGAGTGGACCTAACTCTTTAGGGTATTTTATGTCATTATTACTTTTCTTGAGATACAACCCTCTTTTCCCAACTTGTAGCCTGGGTTACCCTGAATGAAACTTCATGGGAAAAGAAAGGGACTTCTCTAGTTTTCTGGGTTTTTGCCTGTAGACTACTGAAATGATTTTGCAAATAATTAAATTTCTTTTCAAAGACAGTAGGAAAGATCTTGCCTAATAGAAAATGTCAGGCAGATGAAACCTATGAGTTTGTAGTAGCTCTCCAGTAAAAAAAATAATCTTAATGACAAATAGAACAATAGTAAATAACCATTCAAATGCTTACCTCGTGCCACAGTGAGTCACCGCACAAATGTTTTTAACGTGCATCCCTTCTCTGAAGATACACGATTTATCTACACATTGTTTCACAAGTGTCTTGGGTATGAGTGGCTGGGAGGGATCTGGAGAAATCCACTGAAGACATCCTCTTGCTTGGAAAAGAATCAACTATACTGAGACCATCTGTAACAGATGTTGGTCTTAATATCCTCCAGTGAAGGACTTTCTCCAACAACTATAGGTAGATTTTTCCAGTTCTCTTCGTTGTTAAAAACTTATTATTAAAGGCAGCATTTTTTTACAGAACAAATTAAACTGAATTCTTCTCTTACCCCCAGTGAGCATGGAGAACAATTGAATGCCATCATCATAATGTTAGGACTTCTTTTTTTTTTTCACTCTGCACTTTATTAACCTAAACAATCGAAGTATTTCAAGCTACTCATCTTACCCTGAGGAAAGTCCTTGGAAAGCAAACCAGATTTGCTTTCTTTGTCATTGTCCAGTTTCTGGTGTGGTGGGTGTTAAGCCTGAAGCTGTTTTTACAACACAAAGAAATTAAAAGAGTAACAACGGATTTACAGGGATATCTTGCAGAACTAGCTTCATCACACATTGACGTAAAACACACACATATTTTCACAGCATGTGAGTATCCCTAGCTATTTCATCACAGTGAACTTTGGGGCCTTCAGATGGGCTCCTTATATCCTGTTTCTTTCCACATTACAGAAATTATACTATCATGACTATCCGGATAATCATAGAATCATAGAATTATCAGGGTTGGAAGGGACCTTAAAGATCATCTAGTTCCAACCCCCCTGCCTTGGGCAGGGACACTTCCCGCTAGATCAGGTTGCTCAGACCCCGATCCAGCCTGGTCTTAAAAACTTCCAAGGATGGGGCTT
>WTSP01024916.1:38416-60590 GCA_025331215.1 Actenoides lindsayi | reverse complement strand
GAGAGACGGGGCGGAGGAAAGGGGGGTGCAGGCTCCCACCCGGCGGGCTTCCCTCCGTCCCTTCCCGGATGCCGCTTCCCCCCCCCCCCCCCCCCACGCCGCGGCAGGATAGGGGGCTCCCTTGTGTTGTCACCGTGAGGTACCCGCTTTGGGCATCCAGAATGACACTCGGCTTGGTGGCCCTGCCGAGCACAATTCGGCCCAGCCTTTCTTTCTGGAGCATTCATGCGGTTCCCTCACAAGCCTGCCTCCTGCAGCTGGCAGCCTGCTCTGGTACCACCTGGGGCTTCCTCAGAGGTACCAGAAAATGTGAAAAATGAGATGCTCAGGAGTTACAGGTACCCTCTGCCCGGCCCCCATGGTAGGTCAGCTGAGCGTAAGTCGGTCTTTCTTGTTCCTCTTGCTCATCTTGAGTCAGGCAGGCATATCTGCTCAGAGACCTGGGTCTCATCCTGTTTTGTGCCAGCTCTTCTGAAAACTTGGGTGCAAACGCGGTAAGCAATTGGTCAATTTGTGCTTCTAATCGGGGGCTGTTGTAGAGGAGTGGTGGCACAGGCCCCGTAAAAATGCCAGGAGATTGATTTGTTCCAATGATTGAAATTTGCAGGCAATGCCTGAAAGTGAGATACGTTTTATATTTTAATTTCTTACATGACTAATGAAGCACATATTAGATAGGATGACTTGTTTGAATTCACTGTCAGCAAATTTAACTAGTGAATAATGTATTTTAGCTTTGCCTTTAAAGGTCCATTGTAATTTGGACTGTCACACTTGGCATCTAATGCCCCTCCTATGATAAACAAAAATATTATTACATTTTTCACAGCCTGTCAGGATTTGCCTTCCTGGATTAGGTCTTCAGATAAACTATTCAGTCACAGCATTCCTTCCTAGAATGAAGTCATAAATGGTCTTAACACTGGTGGAGTATTAAGATTTTGCTGCATCAGGGGCTAAGTGATAAATGAGAAGTTATTTTCTAAATGTGGTTTAAATATCCCACTTAATTAAGTGCCTGTAGTCATACTGTGTGTATTGAAGAGTGAACCTTCTATTTTTCTATTCAGTTGGATTTCTGTGTAGAAAGTAAGCTAGTAAAAAACCTGATACGACACATACTGTATCAGCTTTAGTATGGCAGCCTGGAGTGTATCCCAAAATAATGTGCCCTGATGAGAATCCAGCTCTGGAAGCTTCTTGCTGTGATGGGAAGATTTCTACAGGTAACCATCAGGTAGTCTGATACAGGACTTATTTCTGCTGTTGTAATAGGCATGCCTCCTTCCTTATTTCTTTAGCACAGAGTTCTTAAGCATAGCTTTTCTGATTATTGTTTCTTTGGCGAGTTGTATCCCAGGTCATGTAAAATGCTGGGATCACTGAGGTATGATGCTTACACTTGTTCACAGTTTGCTGCATTCAGCATTTACAATGTGCTTCTCAGAAAGGCTTGTTAGATGAAGCAAAACAGATGCATGTATGCAGCAAGAGTTCAAAGGTAACTCACTCTTCGCTTTGGCTGCTGCAGGAAATAAATGAAATAGTGAATTGCTCTGCTGACACATTCTTGTCAGTTTTACCATGCTGCGTTCTGAGGTCAGAGCTCTCTAAAAGTCTAATTAAGGGGGGGGGGGGGAAATCCAGGATCTTTCTTCTTTAGAGTGTTTGTTAATGTGCACCCAATTTTTTATTTCTTGTCTGCTTCTCCAATTAAACAGGCTGCCTCTTCTAAGAAAACACTGTTTCCTTTCTCTGCCTGGGTATCTTTTCATCCTGCCAAAACTTGAGGTGAGGTGGAGCCTGTATATTATAATGACTTGTTATAAAAGTAAAGCATTTAAGATTAACTCTAGTTCCTTTCTGAAGTCTATGAATCATAGATCAGTTGGGAAATTAATGGTGTTTCTACTGTATCTCATAGCAGCCTCATTATTTTTTCCACCTTCATTGATTAATTTAACATTTGTTTTCATTCTTGATGACCTAAGAAACAGTAGAAGCTTTTGCAGTTACTCTACCATGGAAATGCATTTCAGAATAGTAATAGATGACTGGTAAACTAGCATCCTGTTAAATAGGTGAGCAGAGCTAATAGAAAGCAAACTCATAACTGAGACTATAGTCATACAATTTGTACAGAAGCTTAATTTTGTGCTCCTAAGTAATATAAATTCTTTGCAATATAAAATTAGCTGTGTTTCTGTATGTCTGAATGCCTGGGCATTCTAAAAAGTTTTCAAGTGTATTGGATAGAGAAGGGATTTTAAGCTAAATCTAATATTTTGATTCACAACTCAAAACACCTGGGAAATTTATGGCTTCAACTGAGAAGACATTGAATCATCCGTTTGGAGAGAGATGCTGTTATATATGAACGACTGTACTGGGTCACTATGCCCATTCCTTCTGCCATGTGTGTGTGTTTAAAGTAAAGCTGTGAGCCATGCTCAGCTCTTTCAAGGAACAAATGTCAGCATGTACACTCAGGATGACCCTGAGGAGTGTCAGAAGCATCTGTGGCCCTGACTTGGTGACTGAAAATAGACTTTAATGAATCTCACTTTAAAAAAACAAACAAAAAAAAAAAAAAAACCCCACCAAAAAAACCCACAACAAAACTGTCTAGATATAGGTGGGTAACTCCTAGTCTTACGCAGTTTGGGAGAGAGAGGGAGGTTAAGCACTATGCAACTGTGTTTATTGATAGTGATTGGATATAAATATTGGATCATACTGAGGTACAGAAAATAACCTAAAAAGTAAATGTAATTACATTTTTTTGTCTTATTTTTTTCTGATAGTGTATAGGTAAAACAGGCTGGCACAATGCAAATTACTTCTGGAGTTTTTGAACAGTTGCAGTGTATATGTAGGTATATATAGATTATTAATACTGTTCTTAATTCAGTATTTTCTACCCCTCTAGCTAAATCCAAATTCTGCATTCTGCTGTAATAAGTTATTGGGTTAGTTTTTAAACTTTTCCTCAAAAAGCTGGTAAGGTTTTTCTTCATTATTAGTGAAGTTATTGGCACTCACTAGGACATTCTTTACTCTCTGTATTAATACCTAAAATTATTCATGTAAATCAAAGCCAAACCTGACTGCAGGGAGTTAAGAGAAGAATCTAGCCTGTTCTAAACTGGTGAATTTCACCATCTTGGAAGTATTGATGGTCCTCTGCATTGCGGTGCTGAAATAGTCCTACCTGACACAGTTCTTACTCCTCTTCCCTCTGTTGCTTTTCAGTTGCATACCATGACCATGAGAGTGGTCTTCCCCTCCCATGATACGCTTATCATCCTAACTTATTTTCTATTAAACTCTTATGTTAACGATTATTATCGTAAATAATGTTATGAGATTGTGGTTGGAGTAAGGAAGAACACTGGTAAAAGTAAACTTTTAAAACAAAATGTGAAGAAGGATGAGGCATTTATGAAGCAAATGCACACTAAATCTTTCTGTTCTGTAATAAAAGTAACTTGTCCTTACTGTCCTTTCAAGGAAGATAGTTCAATATTGTCTGAATGAGATTCTTTTGACTTGCTAAGCAGACACACTTATTGTAAGGAATAGTCTACACTGCAGTGGAAAAAGGTAAGTGGAAATGCCTGCTTTGCAAAGTTTACATGCTTAGAGTTCTGCAGCTTTGCTAGCTGAATAGAATATTTAGAGACTTAGCATTTTCAGTTCACAAAGTTATTTGGGGATTAGATTAGTAACTGTTCATAAACAATATTTGATCCACTTCAGCTGCAATTTAACTTCCAAATTAGTCTGCAAAGGTGGAGTCTTCTGTAGAAAACAGCATAATGGCATTACCTGTTACAGTGTGCCTAGATTAAATTTTGAAATGAAGAGTCCTTGCTAATAAATATTGTTTATCTCGGAAAATAGACTTTCCAGCATTTGTGCTGGTTTTGGCTGCAGTGGTATTAATTTTTTTCACAGCAGGTAGTTGTAAGAGCCTGACTATTAATGTCTCAGACCTTGTGTGATGATAAGATCTGAATGGAGAATGAGCAAGGCCTGCCTGGAGGGAGGTGGTGTCAATGACCCTCGATGGCCTTCAATGGCTCTGCCCTGGCTCCTTGCAGATAAGTTAACAATGGGAAAAGATAAGTTCTGCATAGGCGGGACAGTGTCTCTTCCCTTAGTCTCTTCCCCTAACCACGGTGACTGTGCCAAGGAGAGGTCTATGGCGAAAGGAGCTCACGCAAATCGTGCATCTTTCCCTAGAACTCTCTGTTCCCACACATTTTAATTTGAAAGCATCATCATTTTCTTACTTCTTCCCTGCTGCAAAGGAATTGCCACTGCAATGCTATTCTTCTTTCACATCCTCGTCTCGAAAGAAACTTCTTAGTGAGTTAGGTCAACACGAGCATATTGGTTTTGTCCTTTCTTTGTTTGTTGTTAGTTTATATATATATTTATGGCTTACTAGATTCTTGTCTGTTAGGCATGAGACTTATTTTTGGCTCACTCTGAATCTTGCAGTACAGTCTGGGAGTGGAATGGGAGAGAGTCTGAGTACTACCACAACATAAATAATTATGTCATCCAGTAAGTTTCTGAAGTGGTTCTGCAGAAAGCAAAGAGGTGACATAAGCATTCCTAGGTAGCTGGGTTGTGTGCTGGAGTAGTAACAGGAATAGTTGATGATTATTTTAATTGTCCTTTCAGAAAGCACAGCCATGGGGCAGAGTACTACTAATACCTAATGAAACTTTAGAAAAACTGGTAATCATAATTTTCCATAAGCAACAGCACAAGCTCCAGACTGCTTCATGTGTTTGGTTTTTTTTCCCAAAAGGAGGATTTATTTCCAAGTAAATCTTGCTATCCTTACATACCTTTATACCTTTAATGATCCTATTTACTTTTATTGTGTATTTTGCATTTTGATTTTACTGTCTGATACACCTTCCAGTGTACAATGCTTCAATGTTTGGAATTACTTAAACTTCAGGGAAAAGTGTCTTTGGAGTACTCCTATCTTTTCACTTGGTGCCTAATTTTCAAATGGGTGAGCAGTAGCAGGCTGTTCTGCCGGCACAAAAGGTTTGATAGTGATTCAGAAACAGTAACAGACTGAAATAGCCGAATGTGAGAGCAGAGTTTTAAGGTCACTGTAAAGCTGGAAAGCTTTACAGAATGAGAAATGTGAGGCACTTCCAATTCAAGCATTCATCTGAAAGGATTAAATAAAAATTTGAGGTGATTGGATCATTGTCTAATTAAACTGAAATCTTGGTAGGTAGAGGATGTGTTTTCTGTAGCCTGGTGAACATAATTCTGTAGTGCAAGAATGAGTCTTGTAAGGCTTTTTCAGACACAGGGCACGCAATATAACCCGATCTTTGAATTCTTACATGCTAAACCATCATAACACATGTCCAAAAAAGGAACAGCATCCACTTCAGGGCTACCCATGGTCCTGGTGCCCCTCAGTCTTCTGACCTATGTGGTGACCTGGAAAGAAACTATAGGAACGAGAGGAATATCAGCACTGCAGAGGAGAGAGTGAGCTGGTGAGAAATTGTAAGAACCTCTGAATTGCCTTCCAGTAAATCTCCACATGGCTGCGAGTAGGAGGACTTCATTTAAAACTGACAGCTGCTTTTATATAGGAGACCGTCTTTTTTGTAAACAACACGTTTTCAAGTAATTTTTGGGTTTCAGTATAGAGCACCAAGGCAGGAGAACAAGGTGGTAATTAAACAAGAGTAATGAGAAGTGCAGTACAAAATACTTTTAGAATTGGATGTGATATGTCTTCTGTAATTGCTGCAAAACCCTAACTGAACACACTGTTACCTTATTTGCCTTAAAAGAAGCTGAAGGAATCTTCAAATAATTCCTAGTATTGTTTTTCTCTTTGCCAGGGTGCTCGTGAGGCCCATCCTTGTTAAAATGGCCTGAACAACAGCAGCTGTTGAGAATGTGAGTTCAAGCAGCTGAAACTGAGAGTGCATATGCTACAGCTGATCATATTAAAGGGGATTAGATCATCAACCAGATTAAACAGTAACTAGGGAATTAGAGTGAGTTTTGAAACGAAGAAGGTGCCAATTTGGAAAGAAATGGAGGGGACCATTAATGCTTTGTAACAGCAGGGAGAACAACCGCAACAGCAAACAGTCAAAGCCAGAGGTGTTGAGTTTAACGCTTCACCCACTAGCGTCAAAACCTCTGCCGGGGCCAGGCAGAGCATCCTCCCTATCTGACTTTGCCAGCAGCCTGCCTCCAGCTCAGGCAGCGACAGCGCGGGATGCAACTGTTAGGCACTTGAAACAGGGTGTTTGTATGTTACCTTGTTTGATGCTGTTTTCCCTAGTGTGTGCATTAGCAGGTTGTAAGGTGCAGCACAAGTACACGTTGAGCACCCACATCTCCTACAGAAGGGATATGTGAGAGCGGGGCTGTGTATAACCATAAGTGGGTGAGTGTCCAGCTTTGTGTGCATGGTTAGAACTTTGGGCGATTAGTGAAGAAAGGTCGTTTAGCTATTTACTAGGTTTTTATTAGACCAGTGTCTTATCTGTTGTATTGCCAATACTGAACCTGAATGCATATTTCGCTGATTACCAGTTAATTATGTGCTATTGTTACTGAAATCGGAAGAAACCTCTTAGCAGTTTGAGATAGCATTAAGAAGTAGGCGTTTATTGCAGCGCTGGATGTATGGGGGATCGCTCCACCTAACGTGTATACCGTGTATCACACCAGCCCAAATTTATATTACCCTATCACATACACGTATTAAATTCCCCACAATGATTATGTATAAGCATTCTGTTTCCTGGAACTAATTATCATATTTGCACAGTAATTATGCATGCAGAGTTTCTTAGGGTCTCTCAGGACCCCTTGGTGGTTGCCCGTCGCTGTTCTCTGGGTGAACTCGAGGCTCCTTCCTTTGATAACTGAAAGTTGTCTAGCAGTCCCTCTTATGGTTCTCTTTAACTGCTTGTTCTGTAGTTTGCTTAGTCATGAGAATGGTCTTCATTCTGATTGGTCCAAGTTCCTTTTGGTTGTCCCAGTTTGTCATACTTGGATAATACAGAATGCACCTGGTTTCCTTACAAATGTATCACTATTAATACATCAGGCTATGCTTTGGTTTACATGAACTGTGCAGGCTTTCCCTGTCACGCCATTAGGCTGTAACTCTAGATACTATGTGATGTGTAATGTCATTATGAGTTAGAGGAGTTGTTTGCCAGTGTAAGGAGAGAAAACTGTTGACGATAAAGATAATATCACTTTTAATATAAGCATATACACGTATATAACACACTAAGCCAATGATTTTAAGGGTATGTTATGTTCTTTTAGGAGCACATACAAGATCGATCAGTTTATACTCCATGTCAGACATACGACTGCAGTGTATCTGGTGTGCAGCTGCTTTGTGTCCATCTCCTGAGAGCACTTTGTACTCTTAAATCTTTTTTTTCTCTAATTCTTAGTATCAGATGATTCACATTTCCACTGGAGTGCACTTATAAAGTCAACACATTTAATGAAAATATTAATAGGACTGTTGCTTACATTAATCCATGAGGAGTTTTTCTGTTAGCCCAGTTTGCCTTATAATAATTCTTTTAGCACCATCTTTATTATTTTTCTTTGGATAGTTCATTACCTATCTTACAATTCATTCACATCTTCATGTTATCATTTCTTATGTGATACTGAAACAATTGCTTCAACATCACCTGAGTTTATTTAATCAAGTATTTGATCAAGTATGTTTCCTTTGCTCTGAGTAGCTTGTTGTCTTATAAAAGAACTAGTGGGTTAGTAAGTCACTTTTTTTTTTGTCTGCTTTTTTTGTCAATTGTTTTCAACATAGATTTTGAATATTTGTACATAAGTTCATTTTTACAGGCATTTAATGTGAATTTCTGCTTTTAAACTAAGCATATAAGATGCAAGGAATCACAAAGCTATTTGTACAACTTCTTTTGGATACCAAAAGAAATAAGCTTTTTCTGAGTGTGGAAGGGATTAATACGAAAAAAATGAGGTATTATGTAAAAACAAGCAAACCTCAGTTAAGGACTGTATCGAGCAAAATTGCCAGACATTTATTTATTTATTCATTTAGCAAGGTTTGGAGACGGGGGGAAGAAGAAAAAAAAGAGCAAAAACCAAAACCAAAAAAAACAAACAACAAACCACCAAAACCAAACACTTGTGTGTTGCAAGAGGACTGGGGGAAGTGCGCTGAAATCAGAGTATAAATGTTTTGCAAGACCAGCCCCTGGAGCAGTTAGTGAGTAAAACAGGAGTGGAAATAACACAAAGTGATCGGAAAACAGTAGGCTACAATACTAAATGCATTTGCTGAGTTTCTGAATCTCTAGGATGTTGTTCCTGGGCTATACAGCTATGCTTTTATGTTGGATGTATTGTACTGCAGAAAGAGGTAAGCTTTAATGTGGGGGGAAAAAAAAACCAAAAACAAACCGACAAACCAAATCTTTCATAAAGTGTATGTGAAGATGTTAACTAAAATAATACGTAAATAAAAAATTTGCAATGTAGCCTATTTAAATGGACTTCTGACAACAGTAATTGAAATTTCTTCTCACAGTATTTAGAACCTTTAGTATTTAGTATCCTGTCATAGGTATTATTTCACCTATTTATTTGGATGACTACTGCTGCTATTAATCTGTTAACTTTTTAAATGGTTAGTATCCTTATAAACTAGAGCCATATCACTCATTTGTTATTAACTGTTTGTTAATTATTCTAACATCTAAAACCTGTAAATAGCTGGTAGATTAATATAGAAAATATTCCATAAATGTGCATTTATTTGTCTGGCATAATCTATGAGCTAATCTGAATAAGAGGAATGATTACTAAATTGACTGAAAAGCTTACAAAATATTTGTTGACTGACAGACTGGTTTTAGTCTATTAAATGAGATAAATGGATACAGGTATGCTTTTGTACATGTTTAAAGAGGTAGCTATTGTTCTGTGTATCTTTACAGAAGCCCTTGATATTTCTGCTTCTCTGTTCAATTTATTTTTCTTTATATTTTGTTTATATTGTTTATGTTCATTAATGTAATTATTTTGCTTCCTGTGTAGGTTTCTTTGCATAGACTGTTGCAGAAAGGGCGTTCTATGTTTTTGAGCTAGTGTGTCTTTGCTTAGTTTAGGTTGTTTTTAATTCTAGGTGAAGATTATGAAGATCTTATTAATCAAAACAGTCTGATGGCTTTACTTTGGAAAGCTGAAAAATCAGGACACTAATGAAATGTATTATCTTTTTAATATATGCTTACGATAAATAGTGCTCAAGAAAAGTCTAAATTGTTTGTAAAGAAGTCCAGAAAAATCCTTAAATGTGAGAATAAAGTTTGCCTGAATTTGCACTTCCTTTTCACAATGCTCTCTTTAGATCAGAGAGATTGCAAAGGAATGTGAATGTAGCAATATTTGATTTATCTGGGACAACTATTACTGTGCGTCACGTAGGGTTCTTAGTTCAAGTCCATGAAAGTCTGTGTGAATTGTTCAAGAGCTGAGTTTTTGCACAAGGGCTGAAAAATACTTCTACCTGAACTCATAGTTTGTGCTTAACTCTATGGAAGTTGCTACCAGCATAATGACAGCAAGAAAGCAGCTTGAGCTATGTCTGTCTGAGGTCAAGTCACATATAAATGCTAAATTATTAATTCCAGCTCTCCTAGTCTCTCACTGAAGGATTTGAAGGTATGCATTTTGTGCATTCTTTCTATTATACAAAATAAAGCTCTCCCAATTTTGGTGAGTATGCATGGTGATTACATGATGCAATTAATATAGTTTTGAAGTATATCCTGTCAGCATTTTCTTCTTCTCAAGCTACTAAGAAACTGCATTTTAAAAGGTGAGATTAATTAGCTGTAGTCAGAAATACATGACTTGATGGTAGCACATAGTTTGATGTCAGGTCAGGAATGGTAAAGGACAATCAGAGCTGAAATAAAACTGAAGAAGCAGCATGTCTTAGTGGTAATGAATAGACTTTCAGGATATTATCTTTTATGCTTTAAAAAAAGTAAACAAGGAGGAGTTAAAAGACCCCATTCTGTACAACAGACAACAGAAATATAATACAACTCAGAAGTAAGGCAGGTAGGGGAGGAAGAGAGCAGAGCAGTTCTTCCTGTACTAAATAGACCTGTTTTTAAATCATTAAATTTGGAGTGTACTGTATTAGTTTGTAAACTGAAAGCACAAATTTTAACAACCTCTAACAAAAAAATATGTAGCTTTAGAAAAAATAATTTTCTTACCATTACAAAAACCCTTTTTTTGTAAACTAAACATTTGAACTAGCTAGAGGAGCCTTGTTCATTTTGCTTATTACCGATTTCTGTAGAAATGTTGTTAAAAAGCGGATGTATCTTAATCTTGCAAAGTGTAAGTCACTTCCACCTTTTTTGATAGTAGGGTAGTACCCTCTAGTGGACAGAAGCAGTAATTTTTACTGAAATTTATTAATTTGCAGGAGGGAGCATACTTTAATATTAAAGTAGTTGGGGGAAAAAACATGAATGTGTAGGCATACTTTTCCTTTAGCACCTCAGTTGTATTGTCAAAGCTTGTCTACTTCTGGCTACTTAAGACATACAAAATAAGGTTATTGGACCTCACAATTAACATTATTTTCTTTATATTTTCAAAATATACAAAACACTTAAAATTATACTTATTTTCCTTGTAACAAATCCCTTTCTTGATTTCTTTAAACTATTTTCTAAAATTATGCCTCTGATTTGGTAGGTACTCCACTGACTGAAATAAAAACAGTGATTTTCAATGGCATGTCTTTGTACAACTACAATAAAATTCACTTTCCACAGTTTGATGTGGAAGAACAAGTGTTTAATCTGCTCACTTTGTATTAGTAATCACAGCTACTTAATCTGTGGTTGCAATCTCCACAGCTTAGTTCAGCAAGCCATAACTCCGCATGCCTTACGTGAGGAAAGATCCTAAATACATTTCCAGTAGCCCAACTGCACTTGGACAATCCAGAGGAAAGCTTCAGTGAGAGTACTGCTGTTTTCTCAAACCTATGGCCTTAAAACTCAACTGGTGAGAGGACTTTTGTGCCTACTCTATACTGAGTAATGAATCTCACCAAGAAATTTCCTTTCCTGGTGGACATTTCTCCCATTTATTTTCTATACAGAAGCTTCTATAATTTCTTTTCCAAGGCTTCATTTCTCAGAAGTTGTTTTATTTATTCTTGAATTCTCACCTTTCATGTTCAGACGTAAAACAGACTTCTTTGCATCTAATTAGATAAACTGTCCAGTCTCTTACTCTGGGTAAAACTTCAGCCTTTAAAATAAGTGCATTGCAGTCACCCAAGCACAGAGAATTAATCCACTGAAATTAGGTCAATTACCATAAGCAATAATGCCAACCAAATGTTTCTTAACAAAGATAATTTAATCTTTTATTAACAGCTTCTCAATGTCTGGTGCTTTAGTCTGATTTTTCTCATTCTCAAAATTTCAGGCTTATTTCTTGTAATTTCATATGAGCTTGGCTGTACATTTCATGGACATTGAAGAAGGTCCAGGAAGGAGCTTTTGGGAAAGGACTGTTTAATATTGAGCTAATAGAAATATCAGACAACACCATCCACCCTCCAAATTGAGTCAAAATGCTTTGAAGATAACAAAGGTCAAAATGAACACTCAGCGTTAATTACATTATGTAATAAGTAACTTGTCATATGAAGTAATCTCACGGACAGGAGGAACAAAGTTTTGGAATATCAGGTGATCTCAGCCTGGAGAGAAAGTTTAGGCAATGTAAAGGTGAGGGGAGATTTGACAGAACTTGATCAAATGACACATGAACTTAATGTCAGTAAGAATGGTGGTGGCTGCAGAAGAAAACAGTTTGAAAGGAAACTCTACAGAGTGCAGAGTTGTCCTCTGTGATAATGGAAGGACGGGCATGGAGGAGCTCCTGTAGGTCGAAGGGTGAGAGGTGTTTGTAGTTAGAACCAGGGCATTATTCTTGTCTTTGTAACTACAGTCTATCTCACAAATTATGACTGTTATATGTGGTTTCTTGGCATGTGCTTGATTGTTCTTATTTCCTTCTATATGGCTATTCATATTCTTGCAAAATGTGGATTCTTGGCAGTTTCCTATTTTGTGATGATTAAGTGGAAAACATATGTTTATTGGATCACAAATGTCCCCAGAAGTTCTTGCTACATATGCTATTGTAAAATTGTTTTGGCATTTGTAGCATGTGACTCAGTCACCAAGATTTTTATTTACGATATTTAGCTTGTCAAGAACCTCCTCCTAGGAAAGTTAAAGAAGTGCCTACTGAAATATGGGACAAACCTCCCTATCCACATGGTACTCAAGTAACATACAGATGTCGGCCTGGATATATAAAACTTGGACGAATTGTGGTTGAATGTTCTGATGGAGCATGGAAGCAACTCCCAGGGCCAGAATGCAGAAGTAAGTATTTATGCTAAATATGTGCAAACATTTGACCTGACAGATCGCATTCCTTGCCATTGATGTCAATGTTGAAATGCCATTGTATCTTTACCTGTAACTTGCTTATTGCGGCATCCTAAAAAGGGAACATTTTTGGAAGCTTCTTTTCTCCAGATCAAAGGATTATCATTTATTTTTTTTTTCTTTACACTAGAAGGTCTTATTCTAGGCCAACCTTACTAACTCAATTTATGTTATTGTTATTATTAGGAGCTTGCTTCCAAAATTCTAGAAAAAGGCTGGCACAAATGAAATTTACAGACTTAGCAGAATAAAGCACTAATCACAAGTTAGTGAAGGAGAGTCAAAATGTAGTCTTTTCAGTTTGTTCAGCTAGTTCTATGAAAACTATAATTTCTTGGAAGTGGGAAATTACTTTTCCCTGCCTTTTCTTTTAATCTGTGATGGAAAACTCGTGATTAGGATGAGAGCTGCTATTTATTATCTCTATTATGCTGTGTTAAGAGTTTAGAAGTATCTCACATCCTCATACAGAATTCCTTAGTGAAGAAATTGAAGTTTATTATTGTTAGTCAGGAGATACTTCTGTAATAAATGAGTTTAAACAAAGAAATTTTATATGCATGAGCTTTTTCCTCAGGTATATAATATACACTAGAATATAAATGTTTTGTTTGATAATATAAAATTGAAACTTCGGTATCATTCAAAAAAAGTTTAATATCAATCATGAGTAAAAATGCATTAATAATGTTACTTGTTTCTTTTATATTTTTTTATTTAGCCACCTTCTCAGTTTTTATATCTATTTGAATAACTACTCAGTGAACACAGATCCTTCAAATTATACAAAACTTGGTGTTGCTTTTTAGTAACATATTTGAGAAAATACTGCAACCCTGTGAGTTGATACTGGACACTAGCAAGGTGCAGGATGAAGGACAAAAGATGGTCTGCTACTGGTTAAGTGATCATGTTCCCTTTTCAGGATTGTCCACACTAGACAGCAAAATTGATCATGAGATTGTCTGTTTTCTCTGAATCGCACTGGAGCAGGTTTAGAGCCGACTCAAACACCTCTTCCTTGGAAAAAATGTTCCAAGGAATTAAATTGCCTAGGTTGACAGGGACCAGGAAAGTTTTTTGTCTGAGGAGACCTAATTGGTTTTACTTATGCCATTTATTTCATCTCAGAAGTGGGTGAGTGAGAGGGATGGTGTGTTCACCTTTGCAGTTCTCCAGGGTAAATGGGGTCAGATCCCAAGAAAAGTCCTATGGGAAACTCTGAGCAGAAAGGACTGACGTTGAAAAAACTCCTGTGGCCTTAGATCATCCCTCATTACTTAGCACAATCCCCATCACATTGAGGAAATTTTTATTTCCAATCATGGATGGATTCTGTAGAAGAAGGACCAGTATATGGCACAAGTTGTATGAAAAGCTGAAGTTACATCCTGACATTAAATTTGTCATAAGACTTAAGATTAGCTGAGCCTTTTTAAAGTAATAAAAGCTGCTAATTTATTATTTAATAAAAAATAAATAAATCAGCAGATCCTTACTCCAATGCGTTCTTGTTGAAGATAATGATTAAAAAAGGAGGGGTTAATCAAGCTAATGCTAAGCATTTCTGAATTTTTGAAAGGCATGCACTCACTACTAATTACTATAAAAGTTCTATCTTTCACACTTGCACATTCCTATGTAAGGTGTAACTGGAGGTGGGGGGGAGGGGGCGGGAGGTTGGTTTGGTCTGGTTTCATGTTTGGTTTGATTTTCTTTCTTTGTCTTAGTGTGGTTTTGTTTTGTTTGTTTGTTTTTCTTTTTTCTAACCAGACAAGCCCTGTGGTCATCCTGGAGATATAGAGTTCGGTACCTTTGAACTTACCAGTGGAAGTGAATTTGTATTTGGTGCCAGAGTTGAGTACAGATGTAATGATGGGTAATCCTGATTTAATTCAATATGTTAACATAAGGTATTAACATTAAAAGAAGTGTCAGTTACAGATTTGTTGTGAATGAAGCAGCAACTACTTACTATTATTTAATGCTTGGTTATTGTTTAGTTATTCTGCAGTTACAGTAATACTAAAGATAGCTCTCATGTCTGGTGCTATTGGAGTAACTGTGAACTCATAAGACTGAAGCTGTCATCCAAAGTGTGTAAAATGCATAAGGCTGTAGCTAATTTGAAATCATGACTGTCCAAGTAGAAAACAAAAATAGTGATCTGTCTGTGCAGTTGCTTCATGACTCCAGCAGCCAGAGAGTTCTGATGGAAATGCAGCTTTGTATGTATGAATCAGTGCCCTCCGTAGGCAGTCATGATGCAGTTATGTTAGCAAAGTCATTAGGGCCATACAACAGTCTTCTATTCAGAACCACAACTCACCAGTCCTGCTTAAATAATTTTTGTTCGTTATGAAGTAAAATGTATTGTAAAAATGCTCAAAGGAAGACATTTCTGTTAGACTCACTAACATGTTTTCACTGACTGCTTGGAGGAAATTCTTCTTTCTTCCTCCTCTATTCATCTTCTCCAATGAAAACTGCAGCAAGGCAAATATATAGCATTGTGCTTAGTTAAGTATACCTATGACTGGATTGTTTCATTTTGAAAGGCAATTCAGCTGTAAGCATGGTACAGTCGTTTAGCTATGCTTTTGCCATCTTTGTATTGCTGGAATCTAGCCTGTGTTCCACAAAAAGAGCTCCAAAATCAATATTCTCCTTAATCCCTTAAATTCAGACAGTTCTTCACTGTCATTTCAGACTAGATGTACTTCCTCTGGCTACATTTCAGACAAACGGAAGCCATGGCATTGGGGCCATATTGCCCTCAAACAGACACAATACTAGCTTATTAAAGTACGAGATATATATGGTTTGGATTAAGTTCTTTTTTGCTGCTGTCAGGTGGCTTTCAGCTATACTAGAGCACAGGCAACAGGAGTTTTTCTCTGCTTGCTATTGATTGTGTAAATTACACCTAGGTTACTTATTATGTAGCCAAAGCTTGCTGTCTCGGTAATGAAGCAGCTATCTTACTGATTACTTCCTACTTCCTACTTTCTGATCTTTATTTTTCCATATGCAATTAAAAGAAAACAAAATAGGGAAAATGCAGGCCAAAAAAATTTCTTGGTTTTTGTCATGTCTTGGTTAGCCTGTGGTAGAGCATATGAAGCCTGCTTTCTTTGCTTCAAAAACAGCAGCACTGCTGTCTCTGTCATGTAATGAGACTGTATTTTAGCATTGTCTGCTTTTTATTCGGTAAGATACTGGATGCTCAGCCAAAGAAATTACCGTGAGTGTCAGGCAGATGGATGGAGCAATGACATCCCTCACTGTGAAGGTAAATGGAGTTTAACACTTAATTTTTTTATCAAACTGTCTTTTTATCTGTTTCATACTATCTAAAATGGGTATTATGATATACCTGCTACTATTAAGTCACATATGTTTAAATTCAAGTTATGCAGCAGTGATAGTCTTGACTGCTCAGCCATTTTAGTACAATAAGCACTCAAGCTTTTGTTAAAAATCATTCACAAAACAAGGTCTTGTTATTTGAAGATTGGCTTAAAGCTCTGCCTTGCCTAAAGACCCTGATAGAGTAGATGCCTGCTAAACATGGTTAAAAAAGATATCTGGGATGAGACATTTTGGATGTGTATGAAAGCATGTGTGTTTTTATCTAGTTTTTTCCTCCACCCTTGTAAATACCCTAGCCATTAGGATTTTGTTATAAGCTGTTCTCCCCATTAGCATACCATGGATGAACTTTAGTAAGTAAGAACGAGTGCAAGAGAGCCTCAGACCTCAAGACTTAATAAACTTTATGACTCAGATGATACTTCCCTGACTTTGGAAATGTTTTCACTGGTTTCAAGCATGTATGATTATAAAAATAAATGTCCTTTCTTTTCAAAAATAACTTTTAATGGGTATTATTTTAACATGTGCAGCATTGACATTTCTCTTTAGCCTAAGCACCTTATGTCAGGAAAGGGTTTCTAAGAATCACAAATGAAAGTAGGTATCTTTCTGCTGTCTGGTGTTTGTTGTCTGTGTTTTGACATTTCCTTGGTGTCTCAGATATTTCACATTTAGTTTACTGGATTTTGAGTGTCCTCAGTTTTAGGCATACGTGTCTCTGTTTGCACAGTGTAGAGCAATGATTTTCAATACTTTTTGTCACATGTCACTAAGAAACTGCAGTTTCAAAGTCCTCATAAGATTTTTCTTTCTTGGTTGTGTTTTCATTAGGTTGAAATATGATTGTCTATGAAATAAAGTGTTTCTTTAATGTCCTAATTGTGAGGAATCTATAATATAGAATGTGAGCTAGAAAAGAAAAATGGCTTATAGTATGGAGAACGTTGTTAGAGAGAAGTGGGAGCTATGACAGCAGACAGAACACCAACCACTTTCACACATACTCAGTAATATCTGTATGAACTTATAAGAATGAGCTTTGATAGTCATTTCTCCCTTAATAAGAACTATCTGATGGCATATGTTAATTCTTCCTTTTTCTGCAGTTTCAAAGTCAGGAGATGATACAAGAGATCTAAATTCA
This sequence comes from Actenoides lindsayi, assembly GCA_025331215.1. Taxonomy (NCBI): domain Eukaryota; kingdom Metazoa; phylum Chordata; class Aves; order Coraciiformes; family Alcedinidae; genus Actenoides; species Actenoides lindsayi. The sequence continues at coordinate 43,487 of WTSP01024916.1, read as the reverse complement.
TGACTGACATTATGTTTGTTTACTTCTGTAATATAATTCTTCTGATATTCTGAAGCAGGATTTTTAATTAGTAATTGAACCATCGAAGTCTGTCTGTAACACAGCACTTTTCCAGATATTGTATATAGCAAATTCAGTTTGGCATAGCTCTAAAATAAATTAATTGGCAAAGTTTAATGGCCCTATGTGTCAGTCAGGGGTCATGTAACCATCCATTGGATTCACAGGATCATAGACTAATTTAGATGGGGTGAGACTTTGGGTGGTGATATAATTCAGTGGGTGCTCTGTGTTTAGCCTTCAAGGGCAGAGAAGAGAATGGTGACAGCTGTTCTACAAGCTTACTCCTATGTCAGTATGTCTTTTTGCTTAGGGTTTTGTATTATATCTGCTGCAGATGGTATCCGAACATATAACAAGAACGTATATGTTTAAAGTGATTTACAGAAATTACAGTGAGTTTTCTGTATTTTAACTTTTTTTTGTGTGTCAATTTATTTTACAGAATAATTCTTAAAATGGCTGGTTTTTTTCTTTCCTCTTGTTTTGTTTTATCTTCCAGTGGCAAAGTGTTCACCTGTACAAGAACCAGAAAATGGAAGAATCATTGTGACTGGTGCATTTGAGCTAGGCCGAGAATATTCCTTTGGCCAGGTTGTAAATTTTGAATGTGATGCAAAATACAAGCTTATTGGATCTAAAGAAATAATTTGTTCTTCCAATGGAAAATGGAGTAGTGATGTGCCTCAGTGCCAAGGTAAAAAGGACATTACTTATTATTTGTAATTAAGAAGCTTTATTTTCAGACTTCTAAGGACTGGTTACCATATGGGAAACTACAACACTTTCACTTTATTCCACAGCAATTAAGCATAGTTTGTCTGTAAACAATCTCCATTGCATCTATGCAGAAGAGGTAGGATAAGAAAGAGAAATCAGAGAATATTGGATGCTAATATAGTCATAATAGACCATCTGTTTGTTCCGCGTTTTCACTACAAGCTGTGTTTTGCCAGGCTGCAGTCAATTTCTTTGCAACTAGCTTTGGTACATCTACAGAATATTCAACCACTTCACTGTCAATTTGACCAAAGTAATTACAAACGATTTTGAATCTGAACAGAGTTTAAAAAACAAGTATGTTTTTAATTCTTAGAGTTCTTAGAGTATACGAAATGCGAAGAAATCATCGTGGATTTTTCTTTCTTCATCTTAATGTGTTTTGACAAGTTAGAAGTTTAATCTATGTTTAGTTTTTACAGAAACACAGAATCACAGAATAGGTAAGGTTGGAAGGGTCCTCATAAGGTCCCTCAAAGCAGCCAGCTAGGGCAAGTTGCTCAAGACCATGTCCAGTCAGCCTTTGAACATCACCAAGGATGGAGACTCCACAGCATCTCTGGGTAATTGCAGTTTGTGCCCATTGCTTCTCATCTTGTCACTAGGTGCTAATGAGAAGGGTCTGGCTCCATCATCTTTATCACTGTCTACCCCACCTCAGTCAGGAATTTATACATATAAATAAGATCTTCTCTCCCCATCAAGCCTTCTTTTTTCTAGACTCTCTTAAGCCTCTTTTTATCTGACAGTTTTTCCAATTCCTCAATTATATTCATGTCCCTTCACTGGACCTGCTCCATTATGTCCATGTCTTTCTTGTGTTGGAGAGCTCAGACACCACACTCCAGATGTGGTATCGCCAGTGCTGAATAGAGAGGAAGGATCACTTCTTTACCTGCTGACAACCTTCTTCCTAATGGACCCCAGGGTTCTGTTGTCCTTTTTTGCTTCAAAGGCACATTACTACCCCTGTTCAACGTGTCCATCAGGACTGCCAATTTTTCGAAAAGATGAACCCACCCTGCCCCACCCACGATTTATACTGGTGGATGGGATTATTCCTTTCATTTTGCAAATAGAGATTGTATGGAGTTGGATTGCCAGTATGCAAGAATTAATCCCAGAAATTTTATGGTAACAATCACTGTTCAGTATTCAGTCTATCAAGTTTCTTAGATTGCTTATATGTTATCTGATCAGGAAGTATGTGTTTAGAAGAGTGGAGTACATATGTCAGGATACTGCATTTTACTGCTTTGAAATCCCCATTTATTATAATTTGAGCAGCGTAAAGTGGGATTAAACACATGTGTTTGTAACATTTTCAGAATATAGTGAATTTTATTAAACAATGACAGTTCCACTCAACTATATTTCATCTTAAATACAAAGTAAATCCAGCAAAGGAATCCAAGAGAACTCTTTGATGTGTTGCTTTGTGGCCTAGGAAACAAAGCCTATTTTCTGGCTTTATAAATGCAGTTTTTGGAAACTGCAAGATCTCGGTGGGTTTATTTGGTTTGACAAGGAGCTGGGGCTGCTGAGGTTCTTTTATGGATAGTTAAGCATTCTAGTGTCAGTTTTCCAGGTAATTCCCCCACCCGCATCCCTTGTTGATGCCATGATTTGACTGATCATCTGCTGGCTATGAAAGAGCTTTAGGTTTGCCAGAAATTATGAGGAAATAAAATTATCTGAAAAATGGAAAATTGTAAATTTCAGCTAGTGTAATTTCTTATTTTAGAATGTTTTCTGCCTTGCATACTGATTCTGACATCCATTAAAATCCAAAGCAATGCCCTGAAATATGTTTTGTGAATCAATTTGCTATTGATGCTGTGGTACACCACACTCTCTACCTGGTACCCACAATCAACTCACTGAAGAGTTCTCAAACAATTTTCAAACAGTTCCCAAATGCAAATGTTTTTGTGAAGTCAAATGAAAATAAAAATAAAAATCCCTAAGTTTTGTTCCAATAGACATTTATTCTTAGCAAATAAAATAAACAAAAACATATGAATTTTCTCTCTTTCAATTTCAGAGATTATCTGTCATGTGCCAGAAATTCTGCATGGATATGTACGTTCTCCAAAGAGATCTTACAAGGCATCTGAACAATTACAGTTTGCCTGTGATGAAGGATACAGATACAGTGAAAGATCAGATGTACGATGTACTGAATCAGGATGGAATCCAACCCCACAATGTACTGGTTAGCATTGCTTAAAGTTATTTTCCACATTTGTTGTGTTTGTAAGTAATTTCAGAGTTAGTTCATTCATAACAAAAGGAATGCATTCACATCTGACCAATATGCTGTGAAGATCTGTAAGAATTAAGTGTTAAAGGGACCAAACAACTGCATAAGAGTTTTCCATAGAGAGTAGCAAAGCCAGATAATTCAGTCTTTTGATACTTTAATGTAGTTAAATAGGTTCACAAAGCAACAATTGCTCTAGTATACTGCATAAATGAGATACTAAAATACTTAATGCAACATTAGTAGCTCTTGTTATTTTATACTTTTTTAAATATATATTATTCTGAATTAGTGGGGAGAACATAGGAAAAAGATTTATTGAGTTAGGAAAGAAGTCCTAAATTGGACAAATAGAAAGGGTAAAGCTGAATCTCTTTATCATCTACAAAATACAATGAAAACATTTTATCTAAAGAATGGAAAAATCAGGCACTAAAAAGGAATATTTAAGCAAGCAGGGGGGGAAAAAATGTATTAATACCAGAGAAATTCAAACTACAGAAGGAATCTGAAATTTTTAATGCATGGGAAAATTAACTTCTTAGAGAAGTGGTTTGGCTTTTGAAGTCCTGTTGTCCTCACATCAAATCTCGATACCTTTTAAGTGTGTTTAATATGAACATAAGTAGTACGTGTCAATGGCTGTGCTGTATGTCAGAAGACTAGGTAAAGAAATATTTACTTGATACCGTGTGAATTGAGGAAAGCTAATAGTCTTAGCCTGATGACCTACTTATGAATCACAAGCAGTTCTTTGAGGGAGAGATACAAGTTAATGCATCTTCAGGTCTTCCATGTTCAGTAGTTGAGATGCTGAGTCACCATAAGCCAAGACTCTACTACTTGTAATCATAGAACTAACCACTCAGTAAGATACCACTCAAATTTCACTTATGTGAACATTGGACACAGCAGAAGTTTGCCTGACCTACTGAACTGACATCTAGAATTTATCTGAGTGTCCTGGTGAGTCTTACTGTAAATTGAGCATACTGAGCACTTGGTTACTAGTAATTTTATCTGTTCTTTAAATTTTCAGACTACCAATTCTGACCAACCACTTCCAACCAGAGAGAAACAAAAAATGGTCTCTATTTCACTGATGGAACATCAGTGAGAAATTGCTAGTGTACTATGCAACCTTTCAGAAATAAATGGAAATTACAAAAGTGTCTTTTGAAGTATCTTTAAAGTTAAAATCCTGACTTAGGTTTGTAAACTGCCTTTGAAGGGGCATAAATGCCTTTCAGAAATAGTAAGATAGTGTTGTATGAAGAACAAGCTGAAGTTGACATGGCCATTTTGAAAGGAGTTTGAGGAAATGTGAAGTAGTCCAATTTCAGAAGGATAAATTTTTGCTGACCATAAGTGCGTAAAATGAAATTTACATTGGAATTGTAGTGCTGGAATATACATAAAGCTGAAAACAATAGTACTTTCTATACAGCCATTATGTCAAGAGTTTTGTACAACATAGATTTGAAGTTCACTAGCCCTAAGAACCATGGTCATGAAGTGATGTATAAACAGGCCAACTTAACGTGGTATGCATGAATCCTGCCACAGTGACCCATAGTCTAGGATGAAGACAGCATTTGGTTTATGTCATCAGAACTGTAATTTCATGACCATATTATCCACGGTGTTCACACTTCCCAGAAGAAATTTTCTGAGAATCTCTACAAATTAATATATTTACAATGCTGAAACTCCCTAATGCTTTCTAACTCCTAAATGCCTTCTGAGCCATGGCAAATCCATAATTTCTGAGGCTAGTCCTGTTTAACATTAGCCCTCTGGGTCATGGATTTTACTTTACTTTTGTACAACTAGAGCACTTAAAGACTCTTGTGGCCTTCCAGTATCTGAAGGGGGGGCTACAAGAAAGTGGGTGAGGGACTTTTTAGGCTGTCAGGCAGTGATAGGACTGGAGGGAATGGATTAAAACTAGAGATAGGTCGATTCAGG
>WTSP01024916.1:0-38316 GCA_025331215.1 Actenoides lindsayi | reverse complement strand
ATAAAATAAAATAAAATAAAATAAAATAAAATAAAATAAAATAAAATAAAATAAAAATAAAATAAAATAAAAAAAGAAAACAAAAGAATGAGGTTAAAAAGCACTGGAAGGCCTGAAAGTAAACTAAAACTTCACATTTTAAATTGTAGTTCTGAAAGATTTATTAGACATTGATTATAGTTCACATTGAGAGGCCTACTTTATCATTTTCAGAAGTGTAACTATTTTCTGAGCTCTACTAGACTCACTCAAGATTTTCTCCCAAGCAATTTACAATTTTAAAAGCCCTAAGCGCCTTCATTAAAATTTCCTCACACCTTGCATGCATGTTTGGACAGCTTAGAGTATTAATCTTTTTTTATTATTTACAGTATTATTAGGGGCTCTTTGTGATGCTGTGGTACTGTGCATCATGTGGGCACACAGTAAGAACTAAATTTTACAATGATTAGATAATACCAAGAACAGCAGAAGCGATCAAAATATTTATTGTATGGCGGATAGAAATAGCCAAATAATAAATCAGTGGTAGAAAAGTGAGTCAGGTATTGATACCCTGATTGTCAGTTGAGAAATGCATCCCTATAGGACACCAAAACCCTATTGTTCTCAATATGAATCATTATTCCTCATTCATTTTAGTCTTTGTAATAGCTTTTAACAACAATGCCATAGACTTTCCCATGACAGAATGAAAAAGCAGGAAAGCAAACTCTTCAGAGGACTTGTCTGACACACTTGCTCATTATACTTGTTGCTCTCAGCTCAGCTTCCTCTTTGCTTTACTCAGAATTTCAAATTCTTGAGCATTTTCTAACCTGCAAGAGTGGACCACAGGAGGAAAAACACCCCTTCTTCTCCATGCAAGTGAGAATTTTGTCATTGACTCCACAAAGGGCTAGGCTTCAACAAGAAGACCAGTATTTTGTTGACTCCAGCCATAAAATCTTCTAACCCTCTGTGGCCTTGTAACTCAGTAAATATAGTGTTACTACTGCTTGTAATATGCCACAAGCACTCTATTAAGGTAAGAGTATAGCATAAGCCTTAGGACTTCCTGATCTATTTAAAAACTACTAACTAAACATTTCTTTTGTTGTGACATACAGAGGTTTTTTTGTACCAAAAAAAAACCCCAAACACACAAAACCAAACAAAAAACCAAACCGACTCCAGTTTTCTGATAACATATTGTCAGTGAGATTGTCGGGTTAATGGTCTGAAAAAAAATGTTCCACTGCTCCATTTCATGTTTCATGAAATGAAGCAACTTTGTCATACTTCACTGCATTTAGACCTAACAACATGTCAGATTCTTCTGAAATAAACTGTGGGCCATTGACTGAAACAATTTCCTCTAGCAAACCATATGCAGTGAAAAATTCCCTTATGATTTATTTATTTCATAGTAAGATATTCTATATTACCACTACTCCATATGCTGCAAAGCTGCTGAGCTTTGAAAGGAAAAGGCAAGGTACAAATAGTCTTAAATACTACTTCTTAACCTTTTCCTTTACCATATGGAGTGCCTTTTGAACTTTGATCACTCATCACCTACTTTGTAGCTGAATTCCTAAACTGCTGAACGAGTGTACGTCCTTCACTTGAAGTGATGGTAAGACTTCATACAAATTCACAACACTTCATTTTATCCTCCTTTTATAGCAAATAGTGTTGACTATTGAACTGCTAAGTGTATGTGCCTGCATTCTATCATCTCATTTCATATAGCCTTTCTTTCCACGAGATCAACAAAAATGATTCTAAATAACTACCTAGTCACTTACAATTTTTTATAGTTTATGGGAGTCAAAACAGATAGAAGAGATTTAATGTTTTCCAGCAGTCACTTGTGATTCTGAATAAATTCTAATGAAATCTAAGTTCAGAACACATGCAATTTAGTTATTTTATTTTTTTTTAAATACTGTCAGTTCTCAAGGTTTCTATGTCACCATTCTATGTCACCATCTTCTCTAGTCTCATGCCTAGACAACAACTTATTACAATGCAGGTAGAGTACTATGCAAATCTAAGGTGATTTACACGTCAGTACCATTTTCAAGAAACTTAATCTCCTAGGATCCTAATTTTCTTTTCAGGTAAGTAGAATTTGGGCTTCTAAGTTCTCCAGCTAGAAACCTGAGACATCAATTTCTAAATCATTAATTTTAGATTCACAAAGAGATATATATGCTTGTCACTTGGTATGCAAGTCAAAGCCTAGATCCTCTGCAGCCCTGTACATTTCATCTTCTTTTGGATGTTATAGGAACATACTTGTCTTAAGCCACATACACAAACATATCCCAAAATGGAAAGTATTAAATTTACTCCCGTTGATTCTGTTCCATTTTGTATAAATATTAATTGGCACAAGGATGAAAATCCAGCTTCCTCTAGCTCAGGGGTGTGATTTAAACACTATAGTTCAAACTCAATCTCGGCTTTACCTTGAAAAAAGATTTCTCACAATCCATAGAATTTACGATTTGCTTGACAATTAAAGCAGTTTAACTATTTAACAACTTAATCAGATCAACCCCAACTGTATTACGGCAGAGAAATAAATGATACATTTTACTTCATGTTGCAGTTGTAATCCCTGTGAGATCATACTGTAATTATTAATGTATCTAAGACTCAATGAATTTCATTTAAGTAATCTGAAAAGTATTTGGGAGGAAATAAGAATGTACAAATGATCTTTTCCAGTGGTAACAGTTGGAAAGTGGTTATATTTTGCCTACTACTAGTCTGCAAGACCTACATGAATTAGAAGAAATTAAGAGGTTGTTTTTTTACATAAAAAATATTCTGTATATTTTCCATGTTGAAACACTGCTGTCTGACTTAATTTTGGAATCATAAAGGGACCTTAACTATGGTTTGATTATACGAATTATAAAATTTGCATTTACACAGTCCATCCTATCAAAGGCTGTTTACTGAATTTTTGCAAGGTGAATTAACACCTTCCCAAGGCAGTAAGGCTATTGTTTCAGCCACTATCATTACCTATAAAGTCTATTTGAAAGAGCCACTTTTTAACAGGACTGTTTCTTAGGATAGGAATTCAATAATTGAAATTGTTTAGCTGCAGTCCAATAAGTCACCAAGTTTCCACCCAACGGTGTTCTGGACACTAACTAAACTGAATTCAATCTATCAAGTACTTATACTGTATTTCCCAAAATAAAATTTCATCCCCTTATGAAAATGTAAACTTTCCCACTATTTCCATGTCTAAAGTTTCATTTGTTGAACTAGATGAAATGGAGCAGATTCCAAAAGCTGCTCCCTAGAAACACTGCCTTGGCTGCTGGCATATCTGCACAGAGCATTTTATACAGATAGTTGAAAGACTCAGTTTAACTGGTCAGCCCACAACTTGCCTTCTCTCAGGGCACCTTGTGCCAGTTTTACTCATTTGTTTTATTAAAAATCTCAGTTATATGATAAAAGTTTTATAGGTTTTTCTGTAGCTATATCTTAAGATATTCACCCTCGCTGCCTATATGCCTATGATGTATATATCAACAGGTTTATTCTTATTTGGTAGCATTTTAAAAGTCTAAAGAGTGTCTTGCTTATCTCAGTCAACACACAACAGGATGGGACAGGCTAGAATACCTGTACTACAAAAGAGTAATTTATGTAATAAATCTTTTAAGATTAAAGTCAATGAAAGTTATTTAGAAATCTGCTTGAAAAAACTTAGACTGTGTTTTACTTTTGAGTATATCACTTTGCAATTTCCTCTGAGGGTTTCCAACCTCCATAATGCTGCTAATGAATGTATATCCTATTGCACTGCTCTTCTTGCCCCTACAACTTCTTACCCAGCATTGTTCCATTCCTGCAGCTGTACCTTTTCTAAATTTGATAGCATACAACTTAGGGAAATCTCTCACTTTTTCCAAAACCAGTTTCATCTACACAAATGATCCGCAGGCAAAAGAAAATCTTTATCAGATGACAGCAATAATTATTATAAATTATTGTTCTTATCCACTATGAAAACATGAATCAAACCCAGTTAAATACAAAAATGATATAAGAAATCTAGTCTACAGCTCAAAAAATGTAGCTTTTCTGAATCTATCGTTTCAACTATTTTTACCTTTGTAATACATGAACTTCAAGGTTACAGATTTCAATACTGTCTCCCTGAAATTAGCTTTAGTCAGAGAAATGTCAAGAGATCAGACCAGTAAACACTGTAAATAAAGGCAGCCTGACTCAAGATGTTGACATGAACAGGTAAGAAACTTATGCCCTCCCCTGTTAGACCCACTAAATTTTAATTTTTAGTCTTGCATGGCTTTCCACAATGCTTCAAAACAGTGGTGTAAGCAGGCAGAAGCATACAACTGGCTGAAGCAGCAATTCTGTGAATTGCTTCTTAGAATCTGGAAACTGAGCTGAGAATAACAGTGATATCATTTAGATTCCTCCAGTAAGAGAACAATGAGGTAATCTTATTTGAATCTTAAAAATTACTACAAGTAATTAAATTTTCAAAGTAATCTACATACTATGAGGTGGAAAAATGAAATTATATCTGAAATTGTAATTTCCATACCAAGACTCTTCACATTCAGAGCTGAATTTGTAACTTGGACCAATAGAAGGCTGGCTGATTCTCATCATGAGAACCATGCATGGCCCAAGTATTGCAAAAGAACCCACCTTTTCTCAAGTTTCTCAAATATTTCGAGATATGATTTTAAAGTCAACACTAGTGTGTAAAAAGCATTAAAACCCTTGGACATTTTGTCTCTAGGGAGAATCTTATTCCAATATTAACCCACTTCCCTACAAAAATGTAGACTTCAAAACTATTACCAGCCTGCCATTTTGACTCAGTGACAAACATAACATTATGTATTAATTTTAAATAACTAATTGTATAACATTGTTATTTAATATGCTTATATACAAGAAAATTTACACCTTCAGATCCTAGTAAGACTTTTTTTTTATCTAACACTATAATCTCAACCCAAAAAGAAAATAAAACATTCTATATTACATGGTATGTTGTTTCTTCAATAACCCTGAGATAAAATAAAATACTATATTTTGAGCAGTCATATACAATAATGTCCTTGTGAAAATAAAGCACTGTACCATGACTATTCACCAGGTAAAACATCCTTCTAATTACTTTTTCTTTTTGATGCTCACAAATAGGGAACATATAAAGTCAATAAGAATAAAATTTTCCAGAAATAACTGGTTTTGTGCTTTTTATTATCCTGAAAAAGACAAAAAGATATTTGGAAATGGGTGAAAGCCAGTAATTTAATTCAGCTTTATCCTTTTTTAGACAAAATTTAGACTTATCACTAACAAAATAAAATAATATTTTGTAGATTAGCTTAATGAATGCTTTAATTTTCAATTCAATACATTAATGACTACAGGAAGTCCAAATGAGTATCTATTTACTTTGAAAAATAATTATCTTAAAAATAATGTAGAATTTTTATTTTCTACGATTAACAAAATATTTTTAAAACCCTGAGAAATTATTAAAGAACAAGAACATGAAAATGGAGTGAGGGAAATGAATCATTCATATAAGCAACCCCAATCTGACTGTTAAGGACCTCAGAAAGTGAGTGTGATCTTGTGTGAGACTTAAGGTCAATGGTACAACATCACTGGGAATCATCATTTTAGTATGCATCAGGTTGTAGAGTTGCAAGAGGATTATTTTTACTGTAAATGAGAAATATCAGCAGTCAAATGTTGCTCCATAGCTCTGCAACTGCTTCATTAAATGACTTCTGGCAAATAACTTAATACAGTCCTTTCCTATGTTCATTTGTTCTGTTGAAATTAGACCATATTTTGAGATTGTAGGTGAGAGGTACTATCAGATATATACATGTGCGCAGCATTTTAACATACAAGTTTCTCCATCTACATGAAAAATGAATATACTTTCTATGGAAGTCCCCATGATTCAAAATCCCTCACAGAGATGATTACTGGGCAAGTCTCGCTGGTAGGATGCAGAACATCCAAAAGCCAAGAGGTGAGAGCCTCTCCTCTCCAGGCACTGCAGGTAAATCTGCTCTTCATGGGGAAAGGAGGAGATGTGGAAAAAACCTGCAGTGGAGTGTTGAGCCCCTCTCCATGCAGGGGCAGGAGCTCACACAGACAGCTTTTTCAGAAACCAGAAGAAAACAACTATTTAAGCACTAAGTAGGTTCCCCACTATCAACAATGGACAGAAAAGACCATGGTATTGGACACTAAGAACAAAACCTAGCATTGACAGCACTATTCAGGTCCAAGATCTAGACATAAATCAGGTAAGTAAGTAGCTGCCAATTTAACTTTTATGGAAAAATTAGTTTGTTTTTTTCAATATTAAAGGTGCCCTGATATCAACACATTATAAGCAAAACTATGTATAAGGCATTTATTTCTCTGAGCACAGGGCTTTATTCCTCCCTGGAGTAGTTCCAGGGAAGTCAGTGGAGTTGCCTGAAGGATAAACTTAGGGATGTTCAGATGATCGCAAGTGATCAAATTACTGCACTTCATGATATTATGCTCTCATTAAAGATGTTTTAACAGATTGTATGTGTTTCTAACTCAATTGAAAGCAACCAACTAACTTAATTGAAAGGAACACATTTACATTTCCAGCTTGCATTCACATTCCCATTTCTCCTGTCTACCAGTAGAGACACTTACCAATTCATGCCGCTCCCATTCCCTACTCAATGACCTAAAGTGACACACATTGATATGATGTCTGCTGGGCAACAGTGAACAGTGAGCATTAGTCATTTATAGGCAGTGCCTTCTTAAACAACAAGCTTGTGCGCTTACAACTGTGTGAATGCACATCAGTCAGAACAGTTAATTCAGAATAATTTTTTTATACTTCACAATCTGGCACAATGGCAGTTGCGAGAACAATCTTGAAAAATATTGTTAGCTTTTTTCATTTTTTTTTCCAGGTATTCCAACAATGAAGTTATAATTCTGCAGCTAATAAAATTCCTTATTTTCTTCTACACATATTTATAACAGATTGGGTTGTTTGGTCATACACATGCATACACTGAAACCAATGTCTGTTTTCTGCCTTACTGTTTTTGTACAATTAGTTTAGAACGTAACCCACGAGAGAAGATTCTGGGCATTAGGAAGACAAAAACCTAAATTCCCTGCATTTCAATGTCCATTTTTTTTTACATGGAATGACTCTGAACATAGCAAGCCAATGGTTGGTTTATCTGTAGATGTATTTTCTGTTGCTAGTCCAGGAGCCTTTGGAATTTTTTTTGGACTTCTAACTACAGCTACCCAGCAGTTTCAGAGTTTCCTTCCTGTTTTAGGAATTGAGGAAGTATGGCAGGACAAGTGTCTTAAAAAAGACACAAGAAAGTTCTTATATTTTTACGTTGAATTATTATTATTAACGTTCTGGGATCAGGGATTTCTGCCAGTAGGCTTTCCTAGTTTTGATTTGGTTTTTTTTGTGTAGGTGACAAACAGTACAATACTTATGAGGGATGACATTACTTTAAACAGGAGCACAAAGTCAGGGAATGAATGTAAATCTATCTTGCTAACAGCAGAAAAAAAATCTGTATATTTGGGAATATGAGAAGTTTGATTACTGGGTGGGGACAACCTGCATTACTTTTCATTATTATGTAGATTAAGGAATATAATTTATGATACCACACAATATAGCTTCAACAAATTATTTCCTCTGCTTCCATATAGAAAACTTATCTGATTTTTTACTATTCAAATTTACCCCATTCTCTGAAGACAGCTATGTCTATCAAAAACTACACAGTTAATTTATTATTCTTTTTATACACTCCTCTCTAATATGTTTTCTTCTGTGGATTAATAAAATAAGGATCAGGTTTCAGAAGGTGACAAAGCATGTGTCAGTTAGGATGATTTATAGTTCAACTGAGAATGCTAACACACTGTTTGATAAATGTTCCGATCAGTTTGAAGTTGTCTCATAACAACGACAGTGAATGTTAGTGATAACTTCTCAAGCAACAGCTGCTTGCATGCGAGAGTTAAGAACGGCAAAACAAGGTAATAATAAATAATAAATAATAATAATAATGGCAGAATAGGAAAGGGGCTAACTACTGAGGACCTCTTGCAGGTTTTTTAAATTTGCATCTAAAAGCACATGACCTGAAAATGGAAAGCAGAAAATATAAAATCTTCTATCATCTTGCTTTTCAATTTAAAGAAGCATTCATCAGAATGAATGCTTTTTAATACTCTTGGTTGTTCTGTATTTTAGTATGGAACTCTTTTCAAGCAGAAATGTAAAGAAAAATATATTTAAGTAAAATACATGAGTGGTGTTAGTGTGAAAAGGTCTTTAGAAACAGTTAACAACTCGAGGGAATTAATCTATATATAGAAAGCTGCAGACAAAATCTAAAATACTGAGCAAAGTGAGATATAACAGAATATGTTAAAAAAGGACATCTGCAGGAAATATGACAATGCAGTAATAACAAATACTTATTAAGGAGCCATATTGAGCAGAAAAGATAAATTCTTTTGGGTGCAAACTATACGCAAAGGTTTATTTGCAGAGAGGTTTGCAGCTCCAGAAGAAACTCACCTATACCACTTGGACAAGGAGAAACTCAACGATTCTGCTGATGCAACCAATGCAACTGTGCCCGGGGGAAAGCTGCCCTAGCTGCTGCTTCCACCCCCATTTAGTGCTGTCTTGTCCAATGCACACTGGGAGAAAGTAACTTCCCAGGATAAGGTCATTCACAATACTAAATTATAGTGTTTGGGACTATTATTTCAAAGACTAGGATGTTTTTATATTGATCTTAGACTGTTTCACACCCCTAAGGCAATTTTAAGTCCAGGGACTGCCTCTAGCTCTATTTATGATGGGGATTAAGTGGATTGTATGGATATGAGAATATTGTGTGAGGACAGAAAGAGAGAGTTGGGGTTGTTCAGTCTGGAAAAGAGAAGGCTCCAGGGAGACCTTCTTGTGGCCTTGCAGTATCTGCAGGGGGCCTACAAGAAAGGTGGGGAGGGAGTTTTTAGGCTGTCAGGCAGTGATAGGACTAGAGAGAAGGGATCAAAACTAGAGATAGGTCGATTCAGGTTAGACATGAGGAAGAATTTCTTCCCTGTGAGGGTGGTGAGACACTGGAGCAGGTTGCCCAGAGAGGTGGTGGAAGCCCCATCCTTGGACGTTTTTAAGACCAGGCTGGATGGGGCTCTGGGCAACCTGATCTAGTGGGAGGTGTCCCTGCCATTGGCAGGGGCGTTGGAATTAGCTGATCTTTAAGGTCCCTTCCAACCCTGACAATTCTATGATTCTATATTTAAATCTCCAAATCCCACAAACAGAAATATGCGTATTCTGTCCCAGTTCAAATAGCTTGATATATATTTTGAGGCAATCAGTATTGTCTTGAATTGTCTTCAAGAAATTGCCAAACACTTGAAACTTGAAAAAATGTTGGCAACAGGGTAGCATTGTAGGATGTTATGTACCACCTGCCTTCCTGGGACCTCTTCCAGAAAGACTCCTCTAGAACTAAAGAGTAGTCAGTGCCCACTCACTTCTTGACCTTTCTGTTTCAAGAGTAGTAATGATACTAATTAATATGTATTGCCTACAGTTTAGCAACATACTGCTCTTAGAAGTGCCAAACATAACATCCTTCTAGACAATGACATACTGGGCTTTGATACTTGGGGCATATTCAGATAGTGGTTCTGTATCCTACTTGACTTATTACTGAACCTAGATGATTCAGCAGTACATGCATACAGCTGATTCATCCACCTTTGCTTCACAGCAGGACCAACCTCTAGTTACCTCTTAGTCATCTCCTTCCAGCCCTGAGATTATAAATAATATCTTTGCCTAGCTTCTCCAAGCATAAAGATATCATGTCCTTTTTTAGAATGGCATTCCTGTCCTTTCTCAGTTGTTGAAATAATTCCAGTGTCAGTGCAAGACCCTAATCTTAATCAGACAGACTTTAAATGATCAGTTCCTAGTTAGGTACAGTTATTTCTTCATTTAGGACCTGCCAGTGAACCTTCTCTCCTTGCGTCCATAAAACAACCCAGGAGAACTTGAGTGAGTCTCGCATAGGTCATTTTGATTTCCAACTGTGGAATGACCTACTGGAAAAGATTAGTCAAATTCAGTTCGATTATTTCTAGCTCTTGCTCCAACCGTTCTCTTTGCAATTAAGTTTTAATCTTCTAATTATCATGACATCAGTAACAGCTGACACTCTCCTCTTACAGAACTGCTTATTGCTAAGAGCGGGAGAGAAATGTAACCTTTTCTTTGCCTTAAGAAACATATTTTATCAATTTTATGTAGTTATGGTCAATATACTATAAAATAACAATTATGCGATAATTATAAACATATACTTCAAATTAGCATGCAATTTTTCTCTTTTTATTTAGAAACAGTATGCTCTTCTCCAAGAATTCCCAATGGAAACTTTAGACCTCAAGAAGAGAACTACAAAGTAGGTGCTATTATCACAATACAGTGTAATCCTGGATATCGTTATAGAACATTAACTGGCAAAAACACAGCTGAATGCACCAAGAATGGCTGGGTGCCTGATCCAGGATGTATCCGTAAGTAGTGCTCATGAATGAAGACACAAGACGTATAGTTGTTGGAAATATCTTGGTGAAAAAGAGGTCAAGAGAAAACCTTAAGAAGCTTGAGAAATGAGAGTAGCTTATTCTTTGTGTTTCTTCATGGTGTGAAGCTTAACTTGATGGTTTAGAAAAAACAGCTATAAAAACAATGGTATTTATCTACTTTTGCATTATGTTTATGAACACAGGCATTATCTGTTACTGTATTTGTGAAAGTATGTGTTAAAATGTCTATAGTCGGTTTCCTGTAAGGAAAATTTGTGGTCCACATGAGGAGTAATATGCCAGTCAAGGTAAGAGGACATAGTGAATGTTGAAGATGTTAAAGTATCTGAACCAAGCCAAAACACAGATAATGGTTGGAAGGTATCTTTCATTGTAGTTATCTCAGTGTTAGATTTTTACTTGCAGTTGTATGTTGGTATATTATTGAACAATCACAGATTTATTCTACCTATAAACTTCCTATAACTGCAATGATAGTTTTGCCCAGTAGGCACAGTATTAACAAATAAATAAATTAGCAATTCATTTCATAATCTACCGTTCTTTGATCTTTGGTCACTAAAAATAAATTAAAAATTTAGGAAACAGGATGTGAGAGAAACTCTGATGAAATCAGTCTTGTAAATGAACCTTTGGATAAGATTATTTGAGCTATTCCCAAAAAGTGCACCGTTAGTATCTAGATTAATCTTTTCTTTATATATGTGTGGATTCTAAAATTCAGGTATCATTCTGAGACCACTTTACTCACTACTGAATGGCCTGTCCAGTGGGTGATCTCCCTTGCCCCGGCATGTAGGCTCTGGGTCACAGCACTTCAGGAGGAATCTATCTGCCGTGGCCAAGTAGGATACCCTGGGTAAACTTGAATGAAAGCTTCTGGAAATCTCCTCCATTTGTTCTTGACTTGGCCCTGAAAAGGGTCAGTTCTTTTGAGGAAATAAGAGAACAAAAGAAAAACACTGCAGATTTAAAATAAAAATGGGAAGAGCTAGGAAGAGCTTTTGGTGCAGGATCCCAGAAGTTACAAAAGGAAGTGGTGACAGGAGTCATCTCAACTTTGAGTCCACAGTTCAGTGTCTATATCTGAGCTACCTGTCTGGGCTCCCATCATGGTCAGTATAGTAAATTTAGTCAAGACACTCTACACAGTGTCAATTCACCACAGAATAAATACTTACATCTGGTCAGCCTTTGGACTCCACTGAGACTATTGACTGGATTTCTGTTGGTTGCAATGTAATCAGAAGGAAGCAACATATATATAAGCACTGACAGAGACACCAGAAGCAGTGTGATTGCTCCTGCACTCCATAGGACCTGCCAAGGTGTGCACTCCTGATTCTATCAGTGGCAGAAAATTCAGATCATGCGTAAGAATATGGATTAATTGTGTCCCGAGCTTTCTGACATGCAGGTGTTGATACTGTTGCTGTTAAATTCTGTTTTAAGAGAAACCATGTGACTACCCAGTTATAGAAAATGGCAAGTTAAGTAGAACACTGGAGTACCACAGAAACTATTACTTTCCAATGCGGATTGGGCAGTATGCTGATTACTACTGTGCTGATGGTTATTCAACCCCAAGTGGAGAATACTGGGTTCGAATGGTTTGTTCTGAAATGGGCTGGTCTCCAGAGCCAAAATGCCTCAGTAAGTACATTTCCACTATATTCTCAATTCTGTTATAATTATCAACGGTCTATGCAGCAGAAATTGTGCCAGTGGAGCACAAGATGAAACAAAGAACGGTTTGTTAAAGTAGAACTGCTTTATCTCACCCCTAGAATGGCACCCAAGCTGTCATTCTGTCTGCAGAGCAAAAACTGTCAACTGGTAAGTGTCACTCTGAAGTGAGTAAGGCTGAAACAATTCTTATGGATTTTGGAGATGCTTTTCTCCTGAAACTATCCATGAGACTAAGAAATACATAGGAAGCGTTTCTCTTCTCTGGCTTCTGGGTCGCATGGATGCATCTACTTTCATCTTCATACACAACTGTACATACAAACAGAGTTTCTAATCCATGTAAATATATTGCTCCTTTTGTGGCTTGGGCTTTTGGTCTAGAGGTTCCTGCTTGAGATGCCTGGTCCCTTTGGATAAAATTCAGAGCTGAGAAGGTGGCATACTCTTGCAATAAGCTGAAAGTGAGCATGGCACCAGCAAAATATCCAGATACACTAACTTAATGATTGAACTATAGAAAACAGATTTAAAGCAGTGAGTGGAGGCCTCCTCTCCTAACGCACATCTTCGGTTTCAGCAAAGTTCCTACCTACTGGTAGGGCTTGGAAGTGGATTACAAAAGGTTGATCTTTTCCTGTTGCCTTCAGTGCTTAGTGCAGGAAATGAGTGGAGTCCTCCTGGAGGAGAGGTTCAGTTACTCAAGTAACACAGCTATAGCATTCCTTCATCCATCTTCCTTGTGCCTGGGCTCTTGGGCATACAGGATGTTGTAGAGCCAGTGTGCTTAGCTGTTGCTAAAATCACTAGAGCTGATTTGAGAGGCTGATACATTTGCACAGAAGTGATGAAATATCCTGAAGGCAAATGCTGAAAATCACTCAGGGCAGACATCAACATTTTAGACACACAACAAACCAAACCAGAGCTGGTGTATATGACACTTGATTCATCGGAGTTAGCCAAACTTGCTTATGAACACAAGGTAAACAATATCGTTTACTAGTCCAGTTCTTAACACTTTGTGCACTGACTTGCATTTCTGTTCATGTGGTTTGTTAATCTTAGGGAAGTGAAACAAAACATGATTTCCTGTCTTTTAGAGATAGAAGGCTACAGAAAGGTGCTTAAAGGCCTGTTTTTTAGTAACCGTCTTTCTAGGAGTTAACTTACCTCAGTTCTTGTTGTACAAATTGCTGTGGCTAAATGCACTTACCTTCCTCTTTTAGAAGAATGCACTGTCAGAGAGCCGGAAAATGGTTATTTCTCAAGTAGGTTGAAGCAATTTTACAAGGAAGGTGAAAGAGCTACATATGGCTGCAAGGATGACTATTTTACTGAATATGAACATGGGGAAGTCACATGCACAAGGAATGGCTGGTCACCTCCACCCAGATGTATCCGTAAAAGTGAGTGTGATTGTATTTTGTTGGGGTTTCTAGCTAAAATCAGTAAATTCAAAATCATCACATTACCTACATTAATCCATCACCACTGTTTACT
This sequence comes from Actenoides lindsayi, assembly GCA_025331215.1. Taxonomy (NCBI): domain Eukaryota; kingdom Metazoa; phylum Chordata; class Aves; order Coraciiformes; family Alcedinidae; genus Actenoides; species Actenoides lindsayi. The sequence goes on along the minus strand of WTSP01024916.1, from coordinate 24,432 downwards.
AACTCTAAGTCTAGACAAATGGAACACAATGCTGCCATTCTCTCAACTGTCTCATGTCCCTGTGTGCTGCTGACGTCAGTCAGTCACTATACAAACATGCAGAATGCAATCCCATAAAACATCCACATGTGGTTCAAATCTTGAATGTAAGCTCTGGAATGGGAGTCACAGTCCCTTTGTCTGCGGCAGTGAAATCTTGTTATTACATAGCTGTGCAGTAATATAATAAGTAGTAATCAGTCCCCTTACACAGCCTGTCTGTAATTTGTCTCAGCCCCTTGCTGTGCCACCTGATCCTTGTTTCTCTTGCTTCCTTTCTAGTTGGCACCATACTGGAAAGGAGGAGGAATAGGAAGGTTACCTCTCCTAACTCTGTTGCCAGCTTGTCTTCTTGACTTGCACCAAGCCTGAAATTACTAGAATATCTTACAGGAACTTTTAAATACTTTCAATAATGATTTCGTATGGACAAAAGAAATAATTCAACCTAACTTTTCTTGGACTGTAAAAATATTTTTTAGGAGGTAGTTCCACCCTGATAGAGACACTGACCATAGAACATTCTGGACAGCCACCCACTGAGATTTTATCATAACAATGAGCAAGCAAATTAAAATGTTATGATTCCTAGTGTTAGGCAATTGTGGGCATCACTGGTATAAATAAAAAAAAAATGATGTGAAATTAAAACTTTTGTGTTTTATAACTCTAGTGTTCCTAGTTTTTCCTGGTTTTCATATCTTTATTTACTTGACTCTCTAATGTGATAATATTGCTATTTATTGCACTGTTAATTTCTTAACATGAAGATACTCCACGACATAATGATTTGACAGTAAAGAATTCAGCACACTGCAGAAGTTTTCTTTCAGAATACAAGACCATAACACCTAACTAAGATGACTCTGGTTTAAATGATGTATTCCAAGTGCTATGAAATCAGTTACATTGGGTCTGTCTGCACTAGTGGGCAAGAAGGGTACAAATTTGCTTCAGTCCTGTAGTATGTGCACTCTGAAAGATTTCTCTTTGGTAGAACTGAGGAGGTACCTGCATATCATGGTGATCTCTGGTGTGTTCCCCCTTCCATGTGTCCTCTTTCTATGATTGTGATCTATGCACGCACAGTGCTGTGCATGCCCAACATGAATTTCATTTATAGTGAAGACCAGATGTGGACATGCAATTATAGAAGCTTGCAGGTTTGCTGCAAACCAAACCCCTGTCCATCCACCATTAGTGCTGCATGAGTTGGTGACTGTGGCCTTTGACCTTTCAATTTCCACTTGCCCCCAAGGAAGACAGCTCAATGCAGAAGCAAAAATTCATTTGCTCTTAAAAATGTTCTAAATTCTACTGCTGCTTCATTTGTTCTCCTCCTTCTCTGTCTTACAAGCATGTAGTTTAGCAGTGCTTTACTTGGAGAAAATTCTGTTTGTCTCTTTCAGAAAAATGCCAGAATATCAGTTTTGACAATGGTTATTTTACTGTGGGAAAGCAAACATTTCCTTTACAGGAGAAGGTCATCTATAATTGTCATACTGGCTTTGTAACTCCAGAAGGAAACGAAACAGGAGTGATACGCTGTCAAGAGAATGGATGGACTCCACCTCCGAAGTGCATCAGTGAGTAGCATAAAGACTTCAGAACTCTCTATCATTGTCAGTGATGTAGACATGATGTCCAATGCACTCAGATCTTTGTCATCTAGATTGGTAGTTTTCTTACTGGGCAGAGGGAGACTCAGAGGACTGATCATCCAGAGATTTACCTTTCTGGGGCTCAAAGAAATAGAGAGAAAATATCAAGGAAGTGAGGTGGGAAAATATCTACTGTCTTCAGGGTGAGCTATATTTTTGAACCTCTCTAGCATGAAGTGGATGGTAATCACTGACCTCTCCAGTGATTCTTACTTAATACAAGGTGCATATGCCCAAATTTACTCCCAATTCTTCCATCTTTCACACACAGGAGGGGACATTTATGAAGAAATGTCTGTGAACCAAGTGAGTCTGCCAAGAACTTCCTTTAAATGTGGCCAAACCAGAGAAAAATGGGATTCGTTATTTGGAAATACATTATCATTATGCATAAAAAGCATGATGCATATGTCTGCCCTGGTGTTAAAAAGTACATTTGTGAAAAACACCAGCGTGTTTTTCCCCGAAAATACATCCATACTGTTGTTGCCTTTCTCCTCTTAGAAGTTCCTTCCTCTCTTGAACAGAGGTGTAGAATAGTAAAAGAGGAGACTTAATCTTCCAGTATTATGATATTGATCAACTCCAGCTGATACTGATATTTTATCTTGTCCTTTTATTTCAGAATGCCATTACGTAGGATTTTATGGCCTTTTTTCTTACCCCCTCATAAATGACTGTGAGGAACAGGAGTATACCATTAATAATGTAGTAGAAGGAAAGAAAGTGAATCTAAGGAAGTAATATTTATGCCAAATATTACTTCTAGATGCATATTTCTGAAGATTAATGCAATAGATATTATATGAATATGCTACATGCAATATTTTGCATTCATATTCTGGCAATAGAGAATTTTTAATGTTGAAAGTATACCGAGTAGTTCAGTAGACTAGCACACATTAAAACACCTGCAGAATTCATGCTTCCAAAGGGCAGTGTTTCTGGATCACAAAATGCACTAACAGTTGGGTTTTTTTCCCTACAGAATCATGTGCAAACCCTTATTTGAAGATTTTAAATTACCATGAAAATAAAACTATGTTCATGCCTGAAGATACAATTGAGTATGCATGTTTAGAAGGATATCAAACTGCAAATAATACACCAACTGGTACCTCAAGGTGTGGCATAAATGGGGAATGGAATCCAACGCCCCAGTGCCTTGGTGAATATTATTGTGTTTGCTAATCGGTGTAACTGTATACACTTTCTGAAACTTTTTTCTTTAAGACTTTCTTTGGTTTTGTTCTAATCAGTAGCATTTCGTGTACTTCTTGTAGAGTGTACACTGTATGTTAAAATATTTTGTCTTTGCAGCAATAGAATGTGAGATGCTGACATTGCCCAATGGAGATTTTTCTCCTAAGAATGGTAAATACCAGAATGGAGATGTTGTGAAATTTACCTGTGCAAAGAATTATGTAAGAGTGGGACCTGCCTCTACTCAGTGCTATTACTTTGGATGGTTTCCATCACCACCGATGTGTAAAGGTAATTCTTCTGTTAACTTTACTGTAGTAGGAAATGTGTCCCGGGTCTTGAAGACTTCTGTGGACACCATCCATAAGCCAGCCTTGCTCCCGAGAACAATTATCTCATCTTTGTCTCTCAAAGGGCAGGAACTGGTTCTCTTTGGATCATTTCATAATATATTGCTATTTCATGTGAAAGATTCTGAACAGTTGAATTTTCAATGTTGAACTTTCTGTTCGCTTTAGTTATGCCAGTTATGCAATAATAGTAAGTGAGCTGGTAAATGTCTTGCTCAAAATTTTACTCAGGTTACTGACTGTAATGTATGAACAATTATTTATTATAAAAAAGGCATAAATAATGTGCAATATAGCAGCTGGGAGTGATTAATTTGAGTGATGTCCTCTCTTACTGTATCCTAAATGTTCTAAGTTTTGCTATTGCCTACTGTTGATACCCATCAGTTATTGTACCCTGTGTTCCTTTTTCTGATCACATGATACTGAAGAACAAAAACTGTTTTGGAGATGACACAGAGCTGGACACAAGCAAAAGAAACTCAGTGAAAGGTCTTCCCTGTGAAAGTCCTCAGCTTCATCCAGTAGGATGAACAAACTCATGCACAGGGGAAGATATATGCCTCTGTTTTTATTCTTTTGAAAACAGTGCATGTTTTCCTGGCATCTGAAAAGAGTTTGTTTTGCTGGTGCTATGCCCTTTCATCAGGAAGCTTGAGAGGATGAAGGGATCTCATATTTCTCAACTCCCTTTCTTCCTACTCAATGTCCTTGTTGTCTTTCATGCTCTCATCCTTCTTTTTGCTCACTCTTGCATTTAGAACCAAGTATATTTCATATAGTTGTCTCTTCATCTTAAGAACATTTTAAGCTCCCTTAACAGGAGTTAGTTCACTCCATCAGAAGTTAATTCCTTTGATACGCAGTATATATCACTTCCTAGGTGATTTTTGTAATATACATTAATATTACATCCAGAATGCTCACCTTTAAAAAAAAAATTAAAAAAAATTCTGAAGTTGTCATCCATGTAACATTGTTTTTCTCTTAAAACTAGGTTGGTTTTAACACATCTTTTATGATAGTGCATGGAAGTAATACAGTAGAGCAAGCCAGGGTCATGTGTATCTGTCTGTGATCTCCATCCCAACATGAATCCAGATATTCAAAGACATAAACCAATAACCTGTTTAACCTGTTCTACTGATTTTTCTTAACTTTAAATAACAAATTGAATTTATTTTATGTTGCTCAACATATAACTGTGCTACAAGTACTGAGTTCAGAGCATAGATTAGATCTCTTGATTTCAGCAAACGCCAGAGGCTGTGGACCTCCACCTGGGATTGCCAATGGAAGTATTGCTGGTGGCTCTGCGAAACAGTATCGGCATGGGGACAGAAAGCAGTATGAATGCAACGTCGAATTTAAATTGTTGGGATCAAAGGAAATAGAATGTGTTGATGGACAATGGTCATCTCCTCCCTCTTGTATCGGTAATTTATGTAACTCTGACTTGCGAGAATAATTCACCGTAGGCAACACTTCACAGATATTTTCTCAATTGAAATTACATATTTGTAGGTATAATATGTTACGTTCAAAATCATGTTATGGATGGAAAGTAAACACACACTACATGTAAAGCCAAAACTTTTAGTGGTATAATTGAAATCTTAACAGTCCAATCAAAGAATTGTCGCAAGCCAATTTATTATAGATCAAATTATGATTAAAAAAAGGAAAACAAATACATAATATATCAAGAATAATTATATATATCATTAATACAGGATCTCTAAGTAATACAAACCATTTATAATATCTAATTACAGTTGTTATATACACACTTTCTCTTATTTACCTCTTTTTCTGGTTTTATGCTTACCCTTCTACTGCCTCTTTGGGTCCTAAAGTCAATGGCTTCAGTCTGGTGTGTTTTGGGGTGAAGTTACAGCACATTGTCAGTATTTCAAGTTGTTCACTGGTAGGAATGGTTGATGCTGATGATTTCCTCCTTGCAGGATCTACTTGGGTTAATTTCAGGTTTGCTAGAATGCTCTTGTGCCTTTCCCTTTTTCCACTGGTCTGAATTAGATATGTTAAATATGTTTCAAATATGTTAGATACTTGTTCTTTGTTTTACCCCCTAAAACCAGTTATAATCAGCTTCAGATCTAAGATGGTCTTCTGTGAGCTATTCATAGCTTTGGGGTGCCACGCTATGCCCTGTCTCTTATTATCCCACATCTCTACTCTACCACACGCAGCCTTTGTCCCCACTTCTCAAGGACTCTGTTACCATACCCACCCTGTATTGACCCGCATTGTTATATTAGAGTCATAATTACTCTACAGAGACTAAAATCTTGTTACTACTACATATATAAAACTATGGTTGTGTGATGCAGATATAACTAAAAGTAAGGTAAAGTAGCTATAGCCTGGTCACGAGAAAAATTGCTCTTACAGATAAAATAAGTAAAACCAAGCCTTCAGGCAGATCAGGACACATTCTGACAAAGTAAGCCTGATAAGCCTTCATCCCAAGGCCTTGCAAGCTCGGTACAGAGCTTGTGGCCTCTTCCTAACAGTGGTAATACTGGGGCACAGGGTAACAAGCATGAGGACTGTGAATGCATTATGTATGTTGCTGTCGTCCCTAAGCTAGATTCAGACATATCCAAATTTATTTTTTTTATAGTCCTGAAATTGAAATGGTGAATAGTTCTACAGTCAAGTCTCCTTCCTAGGCAAAAGCACACACTTTCTGTGCATATCATTAAATCGCGTACCTCAAACCTTAGAGTATGAATGTCAGTGACAGGAATTTAAAAATGCTTGGGCAAAACTACAGTTTGTTTGGTAAGAGAGGGCCTCAGAATTGAAGTAGATGGAATAATCAAGCTGAAAATCTGTAAATACAGAAAATAATTCAAGGCATTCATCGTGGGGCAGGATGATCCAATAAATGGTGGCATTTTAGTGCCTGGTTTACCCTGCCCTATACATATACATTTTGACACATCTTCTATGAGCAGCACTGATGGTTTAGAAATGTACAGCATTGAGCTTGCATCTTTTCAATCAGTGATCCAAGTGAGAACAGTTTTAAGGCAGAGGCTTGAAAGAAGAGCAGTCCAAACTTGAGTGCAGGGTTGTTCTTGAGTTTACCATGGGTCTTTCCACTCCCATGTTAAGAGCAGACCATATGTCCTTATTCCCCCTACATGCCTTTTTCCTCCTTCAAAAAAACCTGCACTCACACTGCACTCACCTGTGCAAGCCATTACTCTTTGCTGTCACTACCACTGCAACAGTGAGAGCCCAAACACAGAGGTGCTGTTATCATACAGAAAGAACAGCACAGCAGCCCTGTAAGTGGTGTTAAAATGGTTTTCAGTTCTTCTCATAACACTAGCTGAAAGTGCACAGTAAAAGTGTGTAGGTATATAATCAAACAGAATTGTTCAGAATCAGGGATCCAGGTGAGCGGATTGATCCCACTCATGGATCTTGGTGAGTTGGATTAATTGAAGGTTTTCTTACACTTCAGGGCTTATGTAACAATGAAAAATAGTTTGGGAAATTAATGTTAGCAGAAACTACTTGTGGAGCATTCTGTGGAGCTACAACAGTGATGGAAAATGAAGGGAAAAGACAGGAAAGGGATTTTGTAAACCGACTGAGAGCTGTGTTGAAGTTTAGTTGTTACCATTAATAGGAGTAGGTTTGACTCACTAAATGCAAATATTTATTTTTATTTAAGTTCTTTCAGCTATTTGTATGTGACTTGAATATTATTGTGGAATACTTCTGCTCTTTCCAACAGAAGACAAATTGCCATGTGGATCACCTTCCTCTATTCCAAATGTTGTTCTTCATCAGCAAGACCAGACACAGTTTTCACATGGTGATGAAGTAACTTATGGATGTAGACAACGCTCTGGCAATTCTAAGAAAATTAAAATAAAATGTCTTAATGGGGAATGGAAGCCTTTACCTCTCTGTGCTGGTAAGCCATGATATTTCGGATGTGAGTGTTACATAGTTCTATGCAAAATTTCAAGGATTTCAGCAATCAATATGTAGCCATACTACAGTTTCATGCATCTCAACTAAGTTTGGTTTTTTATTTATTTACTCTTCTTTTAAGCAGTAAATAAAATAAAAGGACATTTTGAACGTGTCCTTCATCCTTGAAAGACTCTGCACCTACAACTTTGTAAGCACTCCAAGTACATTTGGGGAAGGAAACAGACACTTAAACAGTGGGTAAAATCAAATATGGGGATACATCTTTGATGTACGGTGGCTTTTACCCATCTTTCAGTGTTCCTCCCTGGTAACACCCTTCAGAAGACTTGGGACATACCTGCTATACAGTACCATGCCTGTTGTGTTAATTACTTGTAGCTTTATATCTCTGCACACTACCTTGCTTTTTTAAAATCCTACTGGGAATTACAAATAATAATAGTCACAATGTGCTAGGCTTATCCTATCCTCACCACTTTATATGGATTAGTCCTTCCCATTTTTGATCAGTAGTTTCCTCTCTTTTATTATCTTCCCATTTAGTTTTGCAATGTATAAATTGAATTAAATAATGTATTTTAAAAAGATATAAAGCAAAGCCCTTTCCTACAAAAAAGAAAAAAAAAGAATTACATTGGAGTCAGTAATTTAAGAAACAGGTGATATTGGACAAGGAGGAGTTATGTCTAGGATAAAATTACTCCAGCACTTTCACAGAATATAGTTTATGATATATCCAATTCTCATTTCCCCATTTTTTTCAGAAGTGATTTTTATATTTATCAGTGATTTGAGTACGCTGTACCTTTACTTACTTATATTTATGTTGAGGGTTGAATTTAGCACAAAACACAGCCTGCTTAGTTTTTGCGAGTGGATTGTGTTCTGACTCAGAATCACCAGTCAAGGACACAAGACCTGACTATCACTTAGATACACTTCCACAGGAAATTACCTGATACATATTCAGTGCAGAACAGAACTTCCTTTATGCTCCTGTTTCTACAAGCACAAGAAAGTTTCCCTTCTTGCTCATTTTGCTACGCTTTTTATAATTGTAGGAAAGAAAAGAATGCTTATTTCTTATGTTATTTACTGCACTCAGCAAGAGGGAGCCTGTCAACATAAAAAAATTGCTTTTTGAGTGGGAAGAAGTGTCTCTGCTTCAGATAGCTGGAACAAAAAAATCACTCTCTTCCTGTAATCTAGAAATCCTAGGAGTTACTTCAAACTCCGGTAAACAAACAAAACACTTGCACATGGACATGCATTAGGAAACCCATGACCTCTTCACTGGTGAATATGCAGGTATGTATTATCTGAACTAAATCTAGTTTTTAGCTCTTTTTGTTGACTTCTTTTTCAGATCCATATCCTCAGTGTGCAATTCCAGGGGATATTGAGGTTGTGCCCAGTAGCCGTCCTCCAAAGCCAAGAAGGGAGTCTGAGTTCTATGGACAAATACGTTATGTATGTGGATCAGCTGACAGAAGTATTAAAAGGGCAGTTTGTGTGTCTGGAAAATGGTTACCAGAGATTGAATGTACAGGTATGTTTTTAGATTTGCATACAATTTCTTTTTATGTAGGAATGATAAATGCTCATTATTAAAGCTTCTTAGCATTGCTGTGTCATTAGTCTGAAAAAGAGATGCTTACATGCTGATATATATGCTCAAGTATATGCTACAGGATGGCCATGAGTAATCATGGAAATCATTTGAGCACTTCACTAGGTGTAGACATGCAGTGTTTTAGTAAGGCAGACTTAATAACTCTACTCTGTGAATTGGAACAGTTGTCCCTGTCACTTCTAATGTGAGAAAAAATGCAATGATAAATTTAAGCTCAGTTCTTCAAAATGGCTTTACCCTAGTGCAAATGAGAGTAGCACAGAGCTCAAAGTTCCTTTATTTCCTGTAAACATTTAAGCTTTTCTATTCCTGACTTTTTGGGTTTTTTCCTTCTATTTTTTCCAATTGATTCCTAGTGAAACAACAAGAAAACCAACTGGCCAATTCAAAAGCACAGACCTAGAAGAGGCTGCCCCTATGGAATGCACAAATATTGGATACCTTTGTGTATAGCAGAGGAAGACATTGCCTGTAGAAGGCATGATTGTAAAACAATCATCACCTCATTGCCTATTTTGATTATGCTAGATTAATGGGAAATGATGTGTGGAAGTTGGAGAAGTACACAGAGTGGTCATTACTCGAGGGAGCATTCCCTTTCAAAACCAAGTGCCCCTACCTTCTCGGTTTTCTGGAACCACTAAAAGCAAGAAACCAAGCTCATTCCTAGATCTACCTCCTTCCCTTTCTTTTTTTTCTTTTTTTTTTTTCCTTTTCCTTTTTCTTTTTTTTTTTCTTTTCCTTTGTTCCTTGAGTAGCAAAATTGAAGTTTATTTCTGTGTCTCCTTTTGTGATTCTCATTTAGGTCTGTTGTCATTTAAGACTGAAAAGAAACACAACAACAAAACAAAACAGGAGCTCCAGAAGTTGGTCCAGGTTTCCTAAAGTAGCTCACTGGAGAGAGAGAACAGGGAAAGCACACAAGAGTGTGCAGAGGTGTGTAGGGGAAAGTAGAAACTACAAGAAGCTACAGCTTAAATTGGCATAGACAACTGTGGCTGTCTTTTTTTATGAGTTTGAAAGCATTTGAGCATTTGAAGACAGTTCTTCTGTTTCTAAAGCAGGAAAAATGATACTGATATTAAGTAAAACTTGAGATAGCTATTGAAGCATTACCTAATGCCAGTGTTTTCTTGGTTGTGTTGTAATCTGTGACAAACTTATGGTTTATCTTTAATTCTACTATAACATAAGTATGTGTTCTTAGCTGAGGAGAGTACATGCCCACCTCCACCTCAACTGCCTGGTGCTCAACAGATAACAGCTGGAAGAAATTACAAGCATGGGAGTAAAATAGCTTTTTCATGTCTGAAGGGTTTCCAGCTCATCGGTGTGGATGAAATAACATGTATAGAAGGGAAATGGCAATCACCACCTCACTGTGTGGGTCAGTAGTGGATTTTTTTTTTTCTATTTTATTATGAATTTCCATGTTATGCATTTACAGTCATCATTAGCAGGAGGATGATACTATGTTAAGATTATCATGAACAGGTAACTGCAGAGAAGCAATAGAACTTAAGGTGATGAAGAAAATGCAGTTCACCAACTGCTGGACAGTGAGTCTTTTTATTTACACAGACTTAGATATCTAAGATGGTATATAAAACGTTCAGGTAGTCCATCAAGAGCTGTGTGTTTATTCTTATTATTATTATTTTTTGATTTTTCTCCTTTTCTTTTTGTGGCATCTTCCTGTAATAGGAGTATAAATGATATGGCATAACTCAGGCCATCTATTCTAAGAAATACTGAGGAATTTGTCATCCAATTGTTCAAATATTACTGATGCAGGTGATATCTTGTAGCGAGAAGCTCATTAAGAGGTAGAATAAAGTGTTTTCAGAAATGAATGAGCTAGCTGAACACAGGACAAAGGAGGTGCCAGCTGGTGACTGATGTGCACAATACACCAACCACATCTGTATTTTTAGGCTCCAAAATTCTGATGCTGCATGTTCTTTTGCATTGCTTATGAGTCTTCATTTCTGCTGGTAAGTGGCAGATTTAGAGAAAAATATAAAAAAAAAAAAAGTGTTTGACCTGTTCATAAAACAAATTTTACTGAAATAAAATTGCCAGTCCCAGTTACTGAACAGGAACTTTGACTGTAATTAGAACTTGTGGAATTCAGTACAAACATATGGTTTCAACTTGATGTGTGAACTAATAAGATTTAATTTACTAATGAATTAAAAATGTATATGCAGTAGTATAGGAGAAGAAAGTATTGGGACAGCTTCATAGAGATTTAATCCATTGTATGTATCAGGAAATATAATATTTCAGACGTCCTTTCCATTATCACAAAGTCATCACAAAACCGCTCGGGACATTGGTACGACTTAATTAATGGTGGAAAAAATTAATAGCTAACATTCTAGAAACTCACTTTCAGTATCCCAAAACAAGGTAATGTCTCCTCTATTTCTCTGCCTATGAAATTTTCCCTGTTCTTGGTGCCAAGCTGTAACTGTATCTCCTTGGTATGAACTGGAAAATGGCTTTAGTTCGGTTCAAAGGAAAGAGAATCCCCATGTAGGGCAGAAACAAGAGAGAAGGTTTGGTTTGTGTATCTTCGCTATTCCTTCATCTTCCCATCAAGCCCTTTAACATATATATTTGGATGATAATTATTTTTCTCTTTCAGTTTTAGATGGCATATGTCATTGGAATAGTAATTGTCTTCAATTATTATTTATCTTTTTTTTTCTGTATTTTTATAGAAAGACCATGTTTGCCACCACAGCCTGTAGAATGTGCTGATGTTCCCAAGCTGGAAAAACAAAACTTAAAAATTAAAAAGAATGGGGAAACGATTTATCTGGCTGGTGCTAGACTTAAGTATATTTCTCATTCTGGATATCTGTTAGATGGACCATCGGAGATAACTTGTTCTATGGGAAACTGGACTTCAGCTCCTACGTGCTTGGGTAATATAAAAAAAATACTTCTTTTGAAGTGCATTTAGGAATTAACCTGAACAGAATTTTAAAATAGAGGTTGACTAGTAGGGACCAATAAATCCATATTTTGCTGTGGAATCTTACCATCCCTCATGGATGTCTTCAGCACAGTCCTGACTGGATGCAAGACTGACTTTTTGAGTGTAGTTTAGCTTTTAAATATTCCTCTGTATTCTTACAATCTTTGTTCAGTTCATATCTCTGCCAGGTGAGTCCTGGGCACGTCCTCGTAGTCCAAAGATTTATTTTCTATGGAGCCCACTAGTGACTAGGAGTCGCTTTGGTGCTTCAGTGATGGAAACCACTTTGGTGTAGCACGTGACAGAACCCTTTTATTAAAATTTTCTGGCATGGTTAGAAACAGAATCTAAGTATCCCAGTGACTGAAGTCCATGCCTATTTAGAGGAATGACTTATTTAATCTTCTGTATGCTACCCTTTATATAAAATCTACTGTCAACAGATGACTATGCTGATGTTAGAAAAAGATTTCTAAAGCATCTGTTTGATGGAAACACTACATTTATTCTATGTGTATCACATTAGCACAAGCATCAGTTTTCTGTATCTTTTCAGAAATGCCATGTGGAAGTATTCCAAAAGTTGCCAATGCTCAAATTGAAGGCAGAGACAAGGAAACGTATGAGCCTGGTGAAACAATTCGCTACCAGTGTGATGCAGGGTTCCTGATTGTTGGTGTCCCTGAAATTATTTGCAGAAAAGGAAATTGGACAGCACCACCCTTCTGTGAAGGTATAAGTTCTACTTCTAACTCATCTTATGATTCTTCTTAGTCTTTTATATTATGAATTTAAATGTCAACTCAGGCATGTGGGTGAGCCAGGCCAATAGAGTCAAGAGGCAACTTGCTTTGAATGGGCTGCTATGACACCTTTATTACTGGCCTCCGAGAAACAACAAGCAGGGTAGATCAGCAAAGTCATCATTTCTCTTGCATGCGGAAGCTAGTATCTGAAACTTAGCTCTCTGCTGAAATCAAGCAGGCAGAGTGTTACGGAGGAGTGGATGCTGTCTGCAAAGGAGGAGATAACTAGTAGAGTAATGTCTCTCATTTTCATATCACTAAGAATGCCTGTTTCTGAAAACTGTCTTCAAACAGTAAAGAAAACACTTCATTCTCCAGCCCTTAGGCACACAATGCTATACAGCACCAATCTGCCCATTCAGCTGATCTCTGCAACTCTTTTTCTCTTTTTAGTTACTTCAGGCAAAAATAATATTGTGTGGTGAAGTGTCACAGGATAAAGACCTTAATATCTTATTTTTCTACCTGTAGAAAATCTCCTGCATTACACAAACTGGTTTTGCTTATCAGGAACAATGGTGCTCTGGAATGTAATGTTGTGATTGTCATATTGCTGCACTACTGTTCTTAAATGCCCCTCCCTTTTCAGATGTTGGCTGTGGAACTGCACCTGAAATTCCCAATGCTTATATGATAAGCACTCAACAGCAGAGGTATCTGCCTGGTGCCAGAGTGCACTATGAATGTGAAAGCAATTTTCAGATGAAGGGTAGAAATTATGTCATATGTACAGATGGAGAATGGTCACAAGCACCAATTTGCAGAGGTAGGAATCTGCTTTTATCTTGCCTGTTACCATAGAGGCAGCTGTTTGTTTACCTAAACAGTAAAGACTTTATCATTTTTTACTTTTGCTTTCTTCATGTACCCCAACTTTGTGCTTGCTATTGCTTCCTTGCACAGCACTTGAATTTAACTTGATGCTTCTAGAAATACTGAGGATATTTTCAGCAGCGGTAAAAACATCTTGAAGAAGCAGGGCCTAAAATATGCGGCTCTATCATTCTCCTATATGATACTGGTATTTCCCCAAAGTTCACGATTTCAGCAACCTTCGGTAGAAAGACATGTAAGGACTCATGTTCTGTTCAAACCTGTCAGGGAGTGTTTGAATGGCAGAAGCAGTAGGGAAGAGAAAAACCAGCTGTTCCTCTCCAGAGCTCCAGTCTGACCTATGCAGATCCCAGCAGAGATCTGTATCTAGACTACATAAGATCTGCTGGGGCTATGGAATTGGGAAGAGCGTTCCTGTGATGAGGAACTGTCAGGAGCTGTGCTCCTGTCCTCTGCCCCAAATCTGTGGCTGCGGGCTGAGCAAGTGCTGTTTGGCTTTCACACACTTCCATGGAGCTGACTGCACTTACTCATCCCTGAGCAGTGCAGGCTGACAAGCTCCTCCAGCACTGCTGGTCTTCCAGAGCTCTGTTGTTCAGCAGAGCACCAGCTTGGCTGCTACCCTGGTGATTTCCAGGTATGCTCCCTGGGGAGGGCCCAGAAAGGCAGCTGTGGCTTCTTGTACCATAAGGTGCAGGTACAAAAACACTGGCTTTTTCTAGAAGTTTTCATTGACCCTGCCATCTCCTGAGAGTTGTAGAAAGAGTGTTCTGCTGCCACTGTCACAACTCATTGCTTTCTCAGTGGTGAACTCTTGGAGCTCTGACCCATCTGAGTCAGAAAATGTGAACAGAAATTGTAACAAGGTTGATTCCTTTAACTGTCAGTTGTATAGGGGATCACCTCAACAACTGCAAACATGACTGCAGCCGTGTCTCCTTTCAGATATGACATGTGAACCCCCTCCAGAAATTGCTGGTGGTAAAGTCCAAGGTGTTAAAAAGTCAAGATATTTGCCTCAGGAGACTGCTCACTACCAGTGCTGGCAAGGTTTTGAGATGACTGGGGCTTCCACCATAGCATGTCAGAATGGGACCTGGACAGAGCTGCCAAAGTGCAAAGGTAATTTCTCTCTCTCTTCATACAGTTGCCTCTCAGTGACACTGTCATGAAGCTGACTCAGTGGCATTCACTTCTCCAAATTTCAGTCTCATTACTGTGTGCAAACACAATGTATCTGGCACACTCAGGAAAAAGCCATTTTCCCAGGTATCTATTCAGATGAGTTTACCGTGTGACCCAGGTGGCTTGACTCAAGAGGGCCACGTAAGGAGAATCACTCTGAAGCTGAGAGTAGTTGCTTGCCAGGTCTAGTTTTGAGATGCAGCCCTTGGACTTCTTAAAATCTACTTTCTGTGCTTACCTGATGAGAAGAGAGTGAGAAATTTTGCTGTCAGTATTGGAAAACAGAGCCCACAGATTCCCTGCTAGTTGACATCCAAATAGTGCAGGTGCATTGCTACATTGAATGCCATGGAGTCAAATCAACTGTTAAAGCAAATGAGGGTAGAATTTGGTGTGTAAGCCAATATCTAGGCACTCTGTTGGTGTCTCCTAGGATTTCATAAGCACCCTGAATAATCGCACTTGTTTTCAGTAGACCTAAAGAAAGTTTCAGCACATGAACCAATGCAGCAGCATTTGACTCAAACACCACCCAGCTGTGAGCTAAAAAGGGGAGCAGAAACAGCAAATTAATTACGACCAGACTCCATGTTGTGGCTTCAGAGCACAATGTCAAGTGCAAAGAGGCTCACTGCTGATACCAAGGTCTCTGGGTCGTCTTTGATTTCCTAATGAGAGATCTGTTGGAAGGCCAGACTTGGTAGCAACATGGTGCTTGAATAGGTATAAAAATCCACAAGGCAGCAGTGCTTCAGGATTGGTGCATGTGAACTCCCCAGAGTCTGTAGGTGGCCCACAGAGCCCAGGAGCTATCCTGTTAGTGGTTGCAGTGGTGCAGTTCAGTGACAGTCATTACTGTTTTCTCCTGGTTTAGACCCAGCCAGGAGTTGACCACCACATGGCCACTTGCTCACCCCTGCCCTCCCCGCAGCGGGATGGGAAGGAGAATAGGGAGAAAAAAGGCAAAAGCCCGTAGACTGAGACAAGGAGATTTAATACAACAACACAAGTGTGTGGTGTGCACATCTGCAGAAAGAGCTGAGCCAAACGCTACGCATTATGCGGGACAAGAGGAAGTCCTGCAAACAGCTGCGAGCACTTCAGCTCTGGATAAATGGGGTGAATGGGCATTTGTGAGTCCCGACACTGGAGAAATGAGAAACTCTTTGCCCTTTTTCACCTGTAAGGTATTTGGTTTTCTCTTTGCTTTCCACTATGTCTCAGAGAAGTGCCAACATACTGTTAGGTAATATTGGTGGCCAGACCTCCGTTGCAATTGTGGCTTTCTCTCTGATTGGGAATTTTCTTCCAGGAAAAAGTGGGAAATGTGGCCCGCCTCCAGTTATTGAAAATGGAGACCTTCTTTCTTTCCCTTTGCAAGAATATTCACAAGGTACAATTCTGGAATACAAATGCCCAAGTCTCTACATCCTGGAAGGATCTCAGTATATCACCTGTACCGGTGGGCAGTGGACAAGCCCCCCAGTTTGCCTAGGTACGTTGGTACATTTGTTGTGTGGCCAAGGGCTCTGTGACTGCTGCTGTTGTCTTCTCAGATCCCAAGGGCAGCACTTGTGCAGCAGCACTTGTGCTGCAGCTACGATGCCAGCAGGGCAGAAAAGCAAGGAGTCCTTCTTTTGTCCAGGAGTTTCTTCCTGAAGTTAGCTCATGGAGTACCTTCTGCTCCTGCCTCTCACCACCCCAGTAGGTTCGGTAGCAGGGGAGTCTGACTGAACCCCACGGTGTGAGGTGATCTCCATCACTGTTCAGGACTCCCAAGTGCTTTCAAGTTGGGGACACTGCTACAGTCAGCAGGCTGTGAATGAGAACAATGGTTCTGAGTGTGTAGCAGTGCTGGGCGAATCTGGGGTGCATCCATGACATGGCCATAGTGCAATGAATTTAGAGAAGTGCTGAGCAGAAGGGAAGAAGGGATCTCAGAAAAGACACAGGGAAGTTTATTGGTGCATGGTGACTTCTCTACCTGTGCATTGATCTTGCCCTGTGTGACTGTCAGAATTAAAAGGCTTCTCCATAGCTCTGCATAGGGTCTCAGTCATGGACTTTTTTCCCTTTAGGTTGGATGTGAATGCATTTCCTGTCACAAGTAACAGAGGGTCAGAGGATATACCCGGAAGCATTTTTTGATGTGAAGAACTTCTGTAGGCTCTAGGGGGGAGAAAAAAAAAGGTTCCTGTGGTGCATCTGTATGACATGATGACACTCTTCTCTTGCCTTTTTTCAAGTGGCCTGTACAGCATCTGAAGAAGACATGGGCAGAAACAATATTGAGCTGAAATGGATCATAGGAAGAAAGCTGTATTCCACATCGGGTGACTTTATTGAATTTCAGTGTAAAAAAGGCTACATGGAAGACCCAGCATCTTCCCCATTTAGAACACAGTGTGTGGCGGGGACGATAGAATATCCACACTGCAAGCCAGGAAGTAAGTAATCTCCACTTCAGCCACAGCTTAGCTGCTGTATTGTTGCATTCTTATTGCTGAAGCTGAGGGGAAAGCCTTTAGCTTTCCTGGAGGAGTGCCCGGGGAGGAGCCAGGGTGTGGGAGTATCCTGTAAGGTGCAGGTGGTAAGGGGCAGCACCCCCAAGAAGCTGTTGACCGGTGTACCTGAGCTGGAAAAACTGCTGGGGAAGGGCCTCTCAAGGGCACTCAACTTGGTGCCCTTGAGAGGCCAACTGGTACCAACAGTTTCAGAGCATCAGTTGTCTGTCCTGTGTGAGGTCTACAGGCAAATAACGAAAGTACTTTTTGCAGAGAACTGTACAGTGGATCAGACAGCTATGAAAAGGAACAATATTCAACTACAGTCATCAAACTTGTGGGGCACTTCTACCTATTCTACCTATCATACTGGGGATTATGTTTTGTTTAAATGCAAATGGTGGCACAGCCAAGTTTCACGCCCCGAGAAATTTAGAGCAAAGTGCCTGGATGGAGTGATTACGTATCCAGAATGTGCATGTAAGTGCTTGGTGCTGAGGACGTGGCAAGGCTGTAGGAGGCAGCTTTGCCAAAATTGCCTGTCCACTGCTCTGAGGAACCGCTGCAGTGTGTCAGGCTTGGTCTTGACACCTTTTCCCCCTTTTTCTCTTTATACTGCAGGATAGTTGGATAAATGGAAACAGCAGGAAGGAGCCCATCTGTGGAAATGAACGGTCCCTCAACCACCCCAGTGATTTGAGCTCAGTTTTTCTTGGTGCTTCCTGTTTCACTGCGCTTTGTTTGCAGCTTAGCCAATGTTCTGTATTGGAATTTGTTACTGTTTTTCTTCTATTATTGGGTGATTGTGTTTTATTTTTATCCACATTTTATGCACTGTTGTAAATGTATTTACATTTTGTAAATGTGTTTACAGTATATCCATTCAAATGGCTGTGTTTGCATTTTATCCATTCCATACTGATCTTCTGTTACATTTATTAACCATTGTGTCCTGAAATAGGCTGGCTTTAGTGGCATGCTGAGACAAGAATTAAAGCCCATGAGTAATGTAATCATCAGTCTGTAGAGTGTGTTTGGATTTGTCTGCTCCTGACTGCTTCTGCGTGCACTTGCCTGGAAACTACTCTGGGGTCATGGCAGAGGTGAGTGTCCTGACCACCTGATCAGGATGAGCAAATGCATGGAGTCTTCTTTAAATGACTCAGGGAAGTCTCTAAATCACAGACCTAGGTCTTATGGAGGACTTGAGCCTCCCTGACATTTGCTAGGAGGGAAAGATATTGGAATGTAAGTAATGGGGATTTCTGGATAGGGGCAACATTCCAGTCCTGAAATGGGCCCTGTCATCCCTATAATTTATAGGAGAGTTTGTAATGGTGTCTTGATGGGGTTAGGACCTTCTTGATATTTTGGTAGTTGATCTGATGGTAGCATATTGCACCTGATGTATCCTACCATGTTGCAGCTAACACATTTGTGTATCATTGATGTCTTGTTGGGCAGGGGAATGTTGGGGAAGTTTTTACTACATCTTGCCTATTTGGCTTTGCAGATGATATACAATTTATTTTCTTGCTCTTTTCTAAGACTTTTTTGAAACCTAGTGTGAGGAGCCGACCTGGCACTGTGCAGCAACAGGCAATTTTCACTGGCCTTTGGTGCCTTTATCTTGGAAGGCTTTTTTCTTTGATATCATCTGTTTCCTCTTAGGGCATGAAAATCAACTAAACAAGCGTGCTATGTCTATATATAGTTAAAGAAGCTTATCTCAGTATCCCTGTAGGGTTTTAATATGGGATGATTTCTCTCTAAGGAAAAGGAGCAAGAAATATCTCTTCTGATGTTCATTTTGCTGGATGATACATAATTTTGGAACAACTGAATCTTTGCTTTGGCAGCCCCATAACCAAATAACTGGACATATTTTCTTACAATAAGATGTGAAGCGAGCAAAGGCGAGCTGACTTCCTGAGCACAAATAAGTCTCTTGTTGCAGAGACCTGGAGAAGAGTGAGCCCTTCAACTCAAGACCAGATAAATCAAGACTCCTCTAGAATAATGGGCTCCAAAGTAGGGTGCATGCACCCAAGGAGTTCAGAAGATGATTCACTGGGGAGCAGGAATAAAATATTATAACTTTTTTTAAAGTTTTACTGATATTTAATACTCAGATTTGACAGCGGTGATTTCACTTGGTTTGTATGTCAGAGGGTTCTACATCACATATGGTACCAACACGTCATGAAGGGAGAGTGGGTGCTCCACCACGTAGAGGTGTTCACAGTGGCACCCTCACTCTTTTGTTCACTTTCAGCATATTGCAATGCATTGTGCTTTATTTGTGCCCAGTTAAGTGCATTTGTAGATTATATTTAAACTCAACTAACCTTCACAAAATGAGCAAGTGGCTTAAAAAGACTCCTCCCAAAGAAACTGCAGACAGAAGATAACACACAAGCAAACAAGAAAATGGCAGAGCTGACACTTTTTCTCCTAGTATGAGCTCATCATCAGCTACATTGAGGTAAAAACAATGACATCTAATCACATTTGACAGGATTTCAATAAAAATATTTTGAAATTGTGAAGACAACTATTTGAAATATGGATTTAAATTCACTGTTGTTAACTATGACCCTTGCCTCTAGTATACTGTGCCTTGTTAAGATACTACTTAATGCTAGCAAGACATTTAAAAAGTAAGTATCCAGAACATGAAGACAAACCTCTAATTTTTTTTTTCCAGTGATGCTTTCAGTCATCTTGTCATACTCAATCCAGTACTTTACAGAATTTCATGATAAATGTTTAGAAGCCTCTTTTGAGCTTGTCAGAGGAGCAGATGTTCCCTTTAGCTGCTGGGACTGGGGACAGTGTATTTAAATGTTCATTTTGAAAATATAAGAAAATGCTGGTTTGGTTTGGGTTTTTTTCAAACTTTGGTGAAGCTTTTGTTGTTAAGCCTTTTTCATATTATAGAAAAGATACTGCCAGCACTTTTGATGCAAAACAATAGGCTACTGTAGTGCATTTATTTTTTTGCATTCATTTTAGCAGCCTTACAAATGCATCATCTGCCCTCTACTGTTGCCGGTGAAGACAACCTCCCCTGGCTGTAGCCAGAGACCAGCTCTGGATGTCTGGTGAAAATACACATCAGTATTTACAAATACTGACTTACAAGTAGTCAGTGCAATGTCAGTAACAGAATGAGAAGAAATCTTGACAATATATGACATAATATTATGAAGTACAGGTGCAGGTGCTAATACAATGCTAAACTGAATACAGTGATCTACATCAACTGTACTGCAAACTCCAAGTTAAAAAAAAAAATAAATCGAGGTTGTACAAATGCAAAGATTCCTTTTGCAATCTCCTATACAGATGCACTGAAGGGACTTTGTTGGGAATCCTACACATTGAAATCGAGTCTTGCTTTCTTGGTGGGAGTGCAGAGCATATCCCCACTGCCACCTCGTTGCAGCTCCATTTTGTTGTAAGGCATTTCAGGAATCCAGCTGGTATTCTGTGTTCTTGAAAATACTAATGACAGAACATCACAAAATATCCCTGCTAAATTATTCAGTTAGAAACATTACATTCTACTAAAAGAAAGGTAAAAGCCGAATATGTCACTACCATACTTTCTTTCCCTCTCTCTCCCTGCCTCTGACTTTCTTTGGTTCTCATCTTAAACTTTCTGCTAAACAAGGATGCATGTTTCTCACCGAGAGAATAGTGCTTAGATGAGCAGTTGCCCTGTCACAAGTGAATTAAAACTTCTGTTCTTGATTTTATTCAGGGGCACAGTTCAGCATGTATTTTATGTGTGTTTGTGTGTGAGAAATGAATAAAGAAGTTGGTACTCTTAAGCAAAAAGCAGAGCTAAGGAAAATGGTAATTGTACGGTTTTGCTCAGACTAGTTAGAAGCATCAGTCCTCCCTTCCTCCCCTTTTCTCTCTCTGTCTCTTGTGCTTCTCTTCCCCCTTTCTATTTCTCCCCTCTGCTTCTTTCTTTCTCTCTCTCTCTCCCCTGTTTTTCACTCCTCCCTATTTCTCCCATACCGTTTATTTCTCCCTCCCCTGTATTTCTCTCTCTTCCATCTTCATGTGTCTCCTTCCCCCCCCCCCCAGTTCATCCCATGGATGTTCAAATGGGAGTTTTTCCACATTTATTTTTGTCCATGTGCCTTTTCCCATACACATTCCTTTCACACAAGTTTTCCCTCACACAGGTTCCGCCACCCCACACGTTTATTCCACATGAGATTCCCCTATGCAAGTTTTTTCCATGCAATTTTCAACCTGCACAAGTTTTTTGAAGAGTTTTTCCTCATACAAGTTTACTACATGCAAGTTCATTCCACATGATTTTTTTTCCCCCATGCGAGTTCATTCCACATGAGTTTTTACCATGTGTGTTCCTTCCACATGACCTTTTCCCACACAAGTTTTGTCTCCACTGGAGTTTTTTCCCAGAAAAAGACCTTCCAACACATCTTTTTGTTAAAAAAGCTTTTGAGTTTCTTTACCCTGTGGCTGGAGGCAGGGACAGTGGCATTTGGGTGGTAGGATCTCACAGTTTGTATCACTTGCTTTTTATATTGTTTCATTAGTATTATTGTTATTACTGATGTTTTCCTCTCTCTTTGTGTCGCTCTATTAAACTGTCCTTATCTCAACCTATGGGGTCTCAATTTTTTTTCTTCTTCCCAATTCTCCTTCCCATCCCACTGGATGGGGAAGCAGTGGGTGAACAGCTGTGTGGTGTTGAGTTGTCAGCAGAGGTTAAACCGTGACAGTGGGTATGGCACATTAGTTTAGAAAACAGTCCTACTGCTTTTAAAGGGGGTTCTGGCTAGACAGTGGTTCACAGCCTTGAGGTGTTTATCCCATCATCACGCTCAGAAATATCCCTTGTTTCCTCCTGAATCTAAAAGTAAGAACTATACTCTCTTTTCTGGTCTTAGATGTGTACAAAAGTGTTTCTACCTCAAAACTACAGGAGAAAAAAAAAAAAAAAAAAGAAATATTTGGGATTCCAGTTCTAACCAGAAAGGACTGAAGGAAACACTCCTTTTGTCAATGTTTATGAAATGCAACTAAATAAATATAAATATTCCATGTCTGTAATCAAGCATGAACAACAATAGCATCTGCAGTTCCATCTGTACATGTCAACAAAATTACTTCAGAGATACTGGAAATATGCGTGTATATTTAAAACATACTTGAAACATGGTGGTAAACATATAATTGACCTGCTCTGGTCCTGGATAGAATAACCAAGTCAAAACCAAAAAAAAATAACCAAAACAAGAAACGTACACAAATTACACCTTTTTAACATAAAAGCATCTTTCTATTTCAGCTCTCAAACCTCAAAAAAACACCAAGAGAAAAAAAGTGTATAATTTTATATGAAGAGCAGCTCTGTACCCTGAACACTGTTTTTCACTGAGGAAGCATGCCAAGAGAGAAAGAGACTCTTAAGATGTTTGTTGCTTGTGAGGCCAAAATTTTAAATCAAAATTTGACAGAGAACCTTTGGTGCAGAGCCCTAGAAATGTGGGTGCCACGGCAGGTACAATCTGGTGTATTCAGTGTCAATCTCTGAATATTAGTAAAACTACTGAACCAAAGAACTAACTCAGGCAGAAAAAGAAAGACAGTAAGTAGGGAGTTGGGCAGGGAAAAACCTGTGCCTGTTGCTCCAGATGGAAACCTAATAGATTTAGTGGAATGCTCAACAAAAAAACTTGCATCCCCCAGGAGTGCAGTGGGCTAGCCTCCTTGAGGGGTGGTAGCAGTACAATGGCTCTCTAGCAAATATCCTGAGCCTGCTATTTCTATTCTAATAGGGACGTGTAGAGTTTGTGTAGACTTATGAATAGATACAGAAGCACAGATGTCAGTAATTAGTAGTAAAACTGATAAGGACCTAAATATAAAACCTAGTAGCTATAAAATTCAATTTACAGGAATAGATGGAATAATAAGAGACTGCCCCGGAGCAAAAATCACTGTCTGTCTCCCTGAAGGGAGTCCAGAATCTTCCCAGTCCAGAATTATTAATGGTAGGCATTACTCCCTACAAGCAGCCATGCATTTGGGCACTGATGGGGTGGTAATAGACTTGGAAAAAAGAGATACTATAATTTGTGTGTATTCTCCCTTATAATTCTCTCTGGTCAGTGAAAAAGCCAAACAGACAGTGGCAAACTTACAACTGATTTTAGGTGACTGAGTACCAATACAACACCTTTAACTATCACCATGCCAGTGATCGTGGAACAGATAGGAAAAGGACGTAACAGCTTGTGCTGAATGGGTAAAGGGAACTGGCAACTTTATGTCTGTGGGATCTCCGGAATGAATCTCATGTTTAGAACCCATTTATCAAAATTATTATTTCATAATCTCATAATCTCAGCTACATGCTGTGCCAAGAGCGATGATGGGCTAGTGGTACTCAAATGCCACCCTGTTATTGAAAGTACTCTGAATCAGTGCTCACAATTTCCCCTTCTGTAGCTGCCTAAGCAAGCGGAAGGGTATGGCCGGCAGATAGCCCTGTCATGTTAGAATCCAAAGCAAGTTTTATAGGCAGAGAACACTTAGTCCTGGTGCCTCTGCTGACTCAAGGGTGTTGGCATTTGTCTCTGGCAGTTTTCACCACCTCTTAAAAGGACAGCAGTAGTTGTCCGGGCAAGTAGAACCCTGGGGGATTGATTACCCACAGGCTGCAGGCTAAGCAAGGACTTTGTTAAAAGGCAGATGTACATTTTCATTATGACAATGAAAACCTCTGTGCAGGAGGAAAGATCGGGGCATCTATAAAAGAAATATTAAAAATGTGTTGGGAACCAACTGCTCGCTTTGCAGTGTTTACTGGTGGAGGAATCATACTGCCAAAGTGTTTGTTCGAGCAGCACAAATATGGAAAATAGTAAAATGGATTCATTATGTACTCTTAAGTGGATGTGTGTGGTTGAAAACTTGGGGAAATCACATCAGAGTACATAATGCTTATTTGATTAAGAGCAAAGCAGAGACTCTGCCGCGGTGCAGCCGGGAAGATGGAACCAGGATCCCGGTAGGGGAAGGGATCACACAGGAGTGACAGCAGCGGGGACAGACCAACTGCCAGTATGTAGGAGGACAGAGCGAGTGGGCAGGGCGGGCTTGTGGTGAAAAGTTGTCATAGGTGTTTCCAGAGCCGGGGGTGTCCGCTCGTCACTGAGAAGGGGGCTTCAAGTGTCCTGCTGGTGGCAAAGCGTGTGCGAGGA
>WTSP01024914.1:23853-55729 GCA_025331215.1 Actenoides lindsayi | reverse complement strand
TGGGCTGGTGTCACCCCCACATGGGGCTGGTGTCACCCCCACCCGGACTGGTCGCTCCACGGGGGTGGAAGCGCCGGGAGAGTGGGAGTTGGTTCCTCTGGGCTCCTGCTTGAAACCAACTGCTACGGGGAACCGGGGGTTTTCAGTCAGGGCCGGGGGGGGTGCAGGGCCCGGGGTTGGAGACCCCCCCACCCCAGGGGAGAGGGGGTTCCCAGCTGTGGGGGCAGCACCAGAGCAGGGACAGGGGACGCAGGACAGGGCGGCTGAGGACATCTCCAAGGTCAACACCCCATGGGGACATCCCGAGCGGGCCCCAGGATGCGGGAGGAGTGAAAGGCAGCGAGAGACGCTGGGGGAGGAGAAAGCAGCAGCTCCTCGGCCAGACGACAGTGGCTCCCCAAAACAGGGGCTCCAGTTGTCCCCAGCCCACCCGTGGCCACCGAGCCACCCACGGAGAGGACCTGACAGCCCCAGGCCCGGCTCCGGCCGCCCCCCCTCAACCCTCCCAGTGCCATCGGATGCTCCTGACTCTTGCCAGCACCCGGGGCCTGGCTGGGTGGCAGGGGGACAAATGGGGTCTTCTCCCCCACCCCCCAACACCCCTCTCCAGAGCCCCGGGGAGGGGCTGTGGGTCGCTCGAGCGGGAGCCGTGCTCCGGTTGGAAGCCCCCGGTGCTCTCCCGGCTGTACCTGCACCGGCAGCTCGGCCGGAGGCTCGGTAACCGGGGAGAAGACGTGGCCTCTGTCCATCTGCGGAGGGAGGCCGGGGTGGGAAGGCTCCTCCAGGGCCAAAATGTCTATAGGGGCCTCAGCGACGTCTCGGAGGGACTGGTCGAGGCCCACGGAAGGGTCGAAGAGCAGAGGGGACAGGGGGCACTGCATCCCGTCACCCACCACGTCCAGGTCCTAGGAGAGCCAACAGCAGGAGCGGCTTCAGTAGCAGGAGGGACCCCGTGGAAGCCTCACAGGAGGTGAGGGGAGGGTCCTCGGGGCCCTTCCTTGTGTGTCTCCCCCCCCCTCCAAGGAGCAGGAGCGGGCACCGAGGAGGGAGGCAGAGCAGAGGGCACCGAGCTGCCAGGTTCCCCAGCCTCAGAGGAGCCTCCTCGGCATCACCCGCTGCGGGACGGTCCCTCCTCCAGTAGCAAACTGGGAAGCGGTGAGAGATTCGCCTCCTGAGGGGGCTCGAGAATCTTGGGGGCACCCAAAGCCTCAAACCAGTGACCCCCCCTCAGCTCAGAAGGGCAGCTCCCGGTGACCCCGCGGCCTTTCTTTGTTTAAACAAATTTCAGGGGATTTTAAGCACGTGGGCTTAACAAACATCCAGGCCACCCGAATAATCTGGGGATTAAAATCCCCTTGGGAGAAAACTGGGGAGGGGGGTGGGGGAGGGGGGTGGGAATCCTCTTAAAAGAGATTAAAAAAGCCCCTAAACATGGATTTAAAACGAGGGCATCGACCCTTCTAAAGGAGCAGTCACTGGCCCCACAGGAACAACCCCCTCGAGACCTTTCACCCGCACTTTGCTCAGAGATTTTCCTTCCCCAGCCCAGCAAGAATAAAACCAATCCCTCGTTATCTGTGCTGGGGAGGGGGGCAGAGCTTTGTGTGACACTCGTGTGTGGGGAGGGGTCTAGAGAACAAGTCTAGAGGGGGGTAGAGCAGGAGGTTGGTGAGGAATGGCTGAGGGCCCTGGGCTGGTTCAGCCTGGAGAGAAGGAGGTTCAGGGGAGACCTTCTGGCTCTGACAGCTCCTGACAGGAGGGGGGGGTGAGATCTCTTGTCCCCAAGCCATGGGATGAGAGGAACCGGCCTCAAGTTGCCCCAGGGGAGGTTGAGGTTGGGAGCAGAGGAGAAATGTCTTCTCCAAAGGGGTTGTCCAGGGCTGTGCCAGGCAGCCCAGGGCAGGGGGGGAGTCCCCATGACCCCTGGAGGGGTTTCCAAGCCCCCTGTGGAGCTGTGGTGCTGAGGGCCAGGGGTCAGTGGTGCTGAGGGCCAGGGGTCAGTGGTGCTGAGGGCCAGGGGTCAGTGGTGCCCTGGCAGCGCTTGGACTCCAGGAGCTCCAAGGTGTCTCCCAACCAGAACTATTCTATGAGCTACAGAGGAGTGCTTCTGACACCTTTCCACACCTTGTAATCCGTGTGATGTAGAAAGTCCCAGGTTATCAAGGTGTCTGTGGAGTCAATCGAGTGCTTCCTCCAAGGTTTTCCTCCTTGGCGTGGAGCTGCTGTGTCTGCTCCCTTCTGCCCCCTCTCCCGCCTGTGTCTGCACCTCCTCCCGGTGCTAATTTATTAGTCGAGGCCGCCCTGTCTGCCCCAGCACCCTCCTGCATTAGCCAAGTAATTTCTGTGCTGCTGAGCTGCAGAGTTTCCTCTTCGTTGCTCCTGTTTGTGCCGTTGTTGCTGCTGTTTGAGGGAAATGTGCTGACTCGCTGAATTTTAGCAGCTATTTGCAGCAGGAGCCGTAACTTAAAATGCAGCTAAATTTAAAACTGTATTAAAATTCCCCACAATGTTGCTCCTATTTTTATCTTGCCAAGCTCTGACAACTCGCCCGTTTTCAGTGGCCTATATAGTACCAAGTTATTTGTTGACAGGGCACGAGCTGTGATCTGCTGCCTTCTAGAAGGGAGAGGGGTTTGGGGTCCTTCCTCTCGCTGGGGGTTCTGAGCCTCTGTAGTGTGTGGAGAATACTGGAAGCGATGAGGTGGGGAGTTGCAATGCCTCTAAACTCTGGAGGGGTGGGGGGTTTTAATTCCCTGCAAAAGAATTTAGATGTGCATACCTCCATAACACACAACTCTCCATGTGTTGGTGTTTGTGGAGCTTCTAAAACTTGCATAAAAAAAAGAAATAAAGCAGGAATTCTGAAGCTGACTCTTTTCTTTGACCTGGTAACGTGTTTGTTTTCTGTTTGGAAGTGGGAAGAAAGGGGCTGGGCTGTGGATTTAGCTCTGGTTTCTTGGCAGGAAGATGGAGACGACGATACTGAACTTACGGAGCCTGTATGACCAGGTGATACGCCAGGCTGAAGTTTTAAGTGAAGGCAACGAATTCCGTAAGTTCTCTTTCTGGGATGGGTTCTGCTGCCTCTGCTGCGAGACCACCAACGTGCAAACAAATGTTATTTGCTGGTGCTGAAGAATCTGTCGAGGATGTTGTGGGTGATAAGACAGATTTGGTGAGACACCGGAACGAGTTGCCAAGAGAAGATGTAGACACGTCATCCCTGGGTTTCAGACCAGAATGGATGAGGTTTTGAGCAACCTGCTCTAGTGGGAGGTGTCCCTGCCCATGGCAGGGGCTTGGAATGAGATGATCTTTAAGGTCCTTTCGAAATCAAACCGTTCTATTATTCTATGATTTGGGGTTTTTTTCATAGCTGAGAAATATGAAGTCACAGGCTGAACTTCAGCCACAGTGCTGACTTCATCCACACAGGGTCCCACGTTCTATCTCTTCTGGTTGACACTGACACAATGAAGTTGGTCTAAAACTCTGAGATTTCATGAACATCTCTAATGTGGGTGGGTTTACAAAAGGTTGGCTGCTCTCCGTCAAGAACACGTTGAATTAGTAGCTATCTACTGTTGGTGAGGGGAGGGCTGCTGCATCTCCTCTGCTCGCTGGCTAGCTAAAGATATCCACCTCCTCTCTCCAGAGTTTATTCAGTTGGCCAAGAACTTTGAAGAGTATCGGAGAAAATGGCAGAAAACGGAGCATGAACTTGGCAGGTACAAAGATCTCCTCATGAAAACGGAAGCCGAACGGAGCGCTTTGGACGTGAAGCTGAAACACGCTCGAAATCAAGTGGACGTGGAGATCAAACGAAGGCAAAAAGCTGAAACAGACTGTGAAAAGCTGGTGAGTAATTCCTTCGTTAGCAGGTGCCTCTCTGGAGCGTGCAGACAGGGTGATTAAACCCTACTGATCTATGGAAAATAAGGATTGGCCTCAGATAACTTCCCTGGGGAAGAGAAAACCCAACAACAAGAAATTGGCTCAGCTTCTTGTAGTTGCCTTCTGCTTCGCTCTGAAGAAAGGCACCTGGCTGTTGGTTGGAGCTGAGCTGCTGTTACCTGTCAGCACCACGGGCAGTCGATCGACGCCTGTCCCGAGAGCCCATCTGTGGCCTCCCGGACGCGCGCTCGTTAAACACGGTTTGTCCCGCGGCGGCCTCTGAGGGGGTTTCTTTTTCCAGGAGAGGCAAATGCAACTGATTCGAGAGCTGCTCATGTGCGATGCATCCGGGAGCATCCAGCTGAGCGAGGAACAAAAGTCTGCCCTCGCCTTCCTCAACCGGCCCCAGGTTTCTCTGGGGGGTTCTGGCAATAAAAGGTAGGGGAAAAAAAACCCACACGTTTTTGTCTGAGCAACGGGAATGCCAAATACCAACCCAGACGTGGGTTGGTATTTCACCTTTGTGACACTTCCTGCACCTGCATGGACAGGGTTTTCCTTCTTACTCCACTTGGAAATTCCTCTTATTCCACTTTGGAGTCAGATTGTTCTGGAACCACTGAAAGCCCAACTCATTTTCTTCTCATTTTTGATTTTTAGGCTGTCTACAATAGATGAATCTGGCTCCATTCTGTCCGACATCAGCTTTGACAAGACCGATGACTCGCTGGTAACGTAGTTCTGAGTTCCCAAATTTTCATCCACTGCAAAACCTTTGGGGTGTGGGTTGATCTCTAGAGACCCCTCAGGGTTCGATGACTGGTATTAAACGGGTAGAGCTGGTTTGCATTTTTCTGGTGTGTTATTGAGAGGCCTGGCCAGAGGCTGGGTGGTATTTTCACTGAGCTGACCAGTGTTGTTTCCCCCCCCAGGACTGGGATTCCTCTGTGGTGAAAGCTGTCAGGCTGAAAAGGAGAGAGAAGCGGGTACGTTCAACTCTTCCCCTTCAGAGAGATTCCACTGTGGGCTTGAACTGCCACAGTGTCACCATCTGACACCTCCAGGTGTCACCTCACAGCTTCAGCTGGCTGTGCTGCTGCCATCATTCAGACCTGGGTTTAGATAGAAAGTTAATTCTGATGTTGTTTGTCCACTGGAAATGACTGGAGTGGGGTTCCATGTGTCTTGTTCTGTTATTAAGATTATTACCAGCTCCCAGATATGGGGCTAATCATGTAGGAAGTTAATATTTTTCTATTTTGTCAAGGAGCTTGTGCTTGTTCCGCTCTGCTGTTGCTGTGCAGCAGGGAGAGGTGGGAAAGAGCAGCCTGAAATCATCACCAGCAGAGCTGGGGAGCGTCTGGGACTTGCTTAGTTGCCCCTCTGGCTTTTCGTGTGGTTTTGTGGTGTTGTTTTTCTCTCTCTCTCTCTCTCTTTTTTTATTTTATTGGATTCTAAAGCTGGCAGGGAAAATTGAAAGAGCAGTATATTTATTGAGGCCTCCTGATACTTCATGGCAACCTCAAGGTTGCCCTGAAGAACAGGTACTGTGGGAGAACTTCACCTGTCCTGTGGTGTGTGCAGACAATTGTTTGGTCCCTCTAGTCACACTGAACTAGTGTAGCACCAGGTTAACGATGTCCCTGCTTTGTGGACAAAAATATTTCGTGTATTTTCAGCGCTCCTCCAGGCAGTTCATTGAAGGCCCACCAGGTCCCCAGAAGAAAACCCGATCAATTGGCTCCACAGCAGACCAGGTACGGTGGTCCCAGTGGGGTTTGTGCATGTTGGAAGTAGTTGATCATATCCCATACCTGTTTCTAGGGCCAACAAACTACAAAAGCCAATGTCCTGTCAGGAGCTCTGTCACTAACTGAAATTTTCATTTCAGGGAAACGAATCCATAGTGGCAAAGACAACTCTCATGGTCCCCAATGATGGTGGCCCCATTGAAGCTATTTCTACTATCCAGACTGTGCCTTATGCTCGGAGGAGCCGGAGGAAGAGCGGTTGGTGTCGTGGCTTTGTTGTCCTTGTTCTGAACTAGCCACTTGATAGGCCAGAGGCTATCCTGAAACGTTAGTTACCTCTTCAAAACCAGGTTGGATGGGGCTTGGAGCAACCTGCTCTAGTGGGAGGTGTCCCTGCCCATGGCAGGGGGTTGGAACTGGGTGATCTTTAAGGTCTCTTTGAACCCAAACCATTCTATGATTGCTTCCAGGAGCCAGGCACCTGCCTCTCTGATACACTTACTTTTGAAACAAAGCTTCCGGGGTCTGGAGAGTGATTCCATCCCATCAACCCTCCTCCCCTTGCAACTTTCAGGTCCTTTGCAGCCTTGGAGCAGCGAGTCGAGCGTGGGCAGTAAGCAGCTGGAATCCAAATCAGAGACAGATACCTGCAGTACCCCGCAGAACAACGGCGGGGTGAGGCTGCACGACTTTGTGTCGAAGACGGTAGGTCCACGGGAGGAAGAACTCAATCATCTCCTTCCATTTTCCTCTGTGCGTGATATCGAGTGATTGATAAAAGGCTCAAGTCCATGTGAGCTGTAGTGGTCACCTGCATGGCTCCGGGTGTCTGGTATCCTACCTGGTTATCCAGTTGAAGTCCTGCTGGGTTAGCAGGACTCCACTGGACTGGTCAGCCCTACCCTGTGCTAATCTCTTCCCGTTGGTGTGCTCTGAATCCTTAGGTTATCAAGCCAGAATCCTGCGTTCCCTGTGGAAAGAGAGTAAAGTTTGGAAAAATCTCTCTGAAGTGCAGAGACTGCCGCGTGGTCGCTCACCCCGAGTGCCGGGAGCGCTGCCCTCTGCCCTGTATCCCCACCCTGCTGGGCACTCCTGTCAGGATCGGAGAGGTGGGTCTGTGGGGGACAGCTCCTGCTGGGACCTGCACCCCCCAAAATGGGGTCACGTTTTGTTCCAGTTAGAACGTGCTTGGGCTCCAACAAGCTTGCCCCTCTGCAAAAGAGCTGCTGTTGCTCAGAGCTGCACAAATGCAAATGAGCTTGTTTAACATATCATTCATTAACTGGGGTGGTGGGTGGTGTGGGTGTGATGTTTGGAGGGTGTTGAGTTGGGAATGTGTCAGCTCTGGTTGGGCGATCCCGCTGCGCTGATGGTGCCGTGTCGCTCCTCTCGAAGAAAGAACGTTGGGTTTTTAAACCTTAATCTCACTCTGAATTCCTGAGAGACTATTTTCCATTTCTTGCAGACCAAATATCTTTTTTTTTTTTTAATGTTCCTTCCTGCCTCTTAGGGGACCTTGATGGACTTTGTCCCCTCTACTCCTCCGATGATCCCTTCCATCGTAGTGCACTGTGTTAACGAGATCGAGCAGCGAGGGCTGCATGAGGTAAAACCCAAAGGAGGTGTGAAATGAGTCGGGGTGTTAGAGGAACAAATTGTTACCCCAAATATTTCTTTATTGACTGCGTGTCCAAGTGCTGCTCAGTGGGTGGCTGTGAGTGAGCAACAGCACGTGTGGGGTGCAGAGGGACGTCGGCATCACGCGCGCGGTTGATGCGGTGCCTCCCGTTCGCAGACGGGCCTTTACCGCGTCTCTGGCTGCGACAAGACCGTGAGGGAGCTGAAAGAGAAGTTTCTCAGAGGAAAAAACATCCCTTTGCTCAGCAAAGTGGATGATATCCACGCTATCTGTGGCCTTCTCAAGGACTTCCTACGCAGCCTGAAAGAACCTCTCCTCACTTTCCGGTTAAACAAGACTTTTATGGAAGCTGCAGGTAAGAATTTGCTAAATGACAGCTCAGGTTGTCTCCCTGGGGCTTGATGGTCACAGGTTGAGCTGCTGAATGAACTGAGAATCCTCTGTGGAGCCCTTGTGTTTGTGGCTGTGTTGATGATATGTTGGGAGGGTCTCATCTGCTGTGCTCTTGGAAGAGGAAAGAATCAAGTTCTAGTGCTTGGGCAGGGTACATGATTATCACAAAGGCACGTGAAGCTTCGGGCTTCTGTTGGTGTGAGGAGACTCTTACAGCTGTGCTCCTGGGACCACTTTGAGGTCTAAGCCTTCTTTTCCACCACCCCCCCAGAAATCTCTGACGAGGACAACAGCATTGCTGCGATGTACCAAGCGGTTGGGGAACTGCCTCAGGCCAACAGGGACACCCTGGCTTTCCTCATCCTCCACCTCCAGAGGTATGGCCAAGTGGACTGGTGGCTCTGAAAGAGGGGTGTTGCCACTGCTGCTTTCTCTAATTGGCTCCAATTACTGCTTGTGAGCTTAAATCTTTGTGTTCTGGGGAAAAACTGTTTATTTAGAGGCTGAAGTGTGTGTGGGACGGGGGAGTTGTATGAAAAACAAAGGGGAGAAGCTACGTTCTCTATTGATTGGTTGGGTTTTTTCTTTCAATATAGGGTGGCTCAGAGCCCGGAGACCAAAATGGATGTCACCAACTTGGCCAAAGTCTTTGGCCCCACAATAGTTGCCCACGCGGTTCCTGATCCTGACCCCATGACGCTCCTGCAGGACACGAAGCGACAGCCCAAGGTGGGTCAGCGACGGGACCCCTCGGGTGGCTTTGTCCCCCTTAAAGAACTCCAGGGAGCTGCTGGAGGGACCCAGGGACGCTGCCTGTCTGGTGTCAGTGTCCAAAGCAGGGGTCAGTTTGTAACGTCAGCGGCTCACGGGTGTCTCTGTAGGTCGTGGAGCGACTTCTGCTGCTGCCTATGGACTACTGGAGCCAGCTGATGATGGTGGAGCAAGAAAACATTGACCCGGCACACGTCATTGAGAACACCAACGCCTACTCCACTCCCCAGACCCCTGATGTTAAAGGTAACCCCCAAATGCAGCTGCCGTGGTAGAAATAATGCTCCCCAGGCCAAGCTGCTCTTGAGACTGTTGGATTAGCCATTCCCCCACGCTTTGTGGAGCAAGAGGGAAGAAAAGCGTGCCAGGAAATGCCAGATTTGTCTAGTATTTCTGACAGATGCTCGGGAATGTCTAATGTTCCTTGCATGGAATGAAAACTTCATCTGTCCTCACATTGCTCACTCTGCTGCCTCTTTTTTTTTTTTTCCTGGCAGTGAGCATGCTGGGACCCCTCACTACGCCCGAGCGGCAGCTCTCCAAGACACCATCATCCAGCTCCCTGTCCCAGAGGGTCCGTTCCACCTTCAGCAGAACCACCCCCAAGTGAGTGCCTGTGGGTGTTATCACGGAGCTGTTGGGATGGCTGCAGGTGGTTTTGGGGTGTGCAAGGAAAACTGAAAACAGGCTTCTGGACCCAGTTCTGGGAGCGGCCCGGATTTATCGCTCCCTTAATTAGCGCCGCAGGAACAGCGTGAGCTGCACCGTGGTTAACGAGCATCATCTTACGGTGGGGAGGGGAGAGCTTTGCTCGGGAGGTGGGGAACACTTGGGCAAAGGACCCTCAGGGAAGGCAGGCTGTTGAGCCTCAGTATCCCCAATCTCAAAGTGATCTTTTTCTACTTCTCTTGACCTAGATTTGGGAGCAAAAGCAAGTCAACAGTGCAGCTTGGGCATCAGGGCAGCTTCTTTGCCTCCCCTCTGCTGAAGTGAAGTGGACCTGGGAGTCCGTGTCCTTCTAGTGTTTGCACACCAATATGCCTAAGAACCAGAAATGCAAGCCCCCAGCAGTTTATGGAATAAGATTTGGGGTTGGTTTTGTTTTTTTTTTTTAGATTTTTATTTTAAATCCTTTTATCTTTCAGCTTAATTAAGACTTTTAATGGGATTTTATTGTGCAATGTATTTTTATTATCTAATGCTCTGCTGAATTTAGTATTGGTGAAGAAAGTAACTTAGTAGGATTTGTTCAAAGTGTTAATAATAGTTACAAAAAAAATATGCTAGAGGAACTCGGTGACACCTTCAACAGTACCCAACCTTCTACCCTGAAGCGGATCCTACGAGGACTGTAAGTTTGTTTTGGTTTTCAGTCTCTTCACCCTGGGGTCAGAACTGGTCAGAATCCCATCTCTCCAGCAGCACCAGAGTCTGTCCTCCCCGTCTCGCGCTGCGGTCGTGCAGCCCGTAGCCCTCAGGATGGCACTGTTGGATTGCTCTGACGGGCAAGAGCTTCTCTCTTTAGTTACCTGTTGGGGGGGAACTGGGACTTGGAAAGAAATGTTTCCTGATGCTGGGTTTACAAGGGGAAAATTCTGTAGAGAACTGTCTGTAAATGCAAACCCGAAAGATCCCTGGGTACTGCAAAGTGCTGCTCACGCTGGTGAGGGGAGTGAGGGAAGTTTAACAGCACCCTTGCTTCTGGGAGTCCACCTCGCCCAGTGCTGTGTGGAAAGACATGTGGAATATGTACAGAGGTTCTTAAAGTGACTGTTGAGCTCTGGAAAACTGTCCTGACCTGTGCAGTGAAGTAAACCCAGCTGTTCTCTGGTTCTGGTCTCTGGCTGATGCGTTTTACTTGTGCTGTGGAGTTTCAACCAGGGCTTGTGTGGTGTCCCAGGAGGGGCCGTGCTCTGAGCAGCTCCTGCCCCAGGGACTGAAGAACCCACCAGTCTCTGCTGCTGGGCTGCAGGATCACACGCTGCGCTGTAGCTCGTGGGTCCAGGGGAGGGAGAAGAACAAGATTTGGTCCCCAGTGTTGTGAAACAGTGAAGTCCTCCCAGTGTTTCACCAGGGAGGTGAAATAGCCTGGGCTGGATGTGGTGGCCTGGGTTGTCCTACTCTTCATTTTGGTTGCTGAGCCCTGTGAGCCCAAAGCTGCTCTTACTGGGAGCTGCTACAAGGATGAAGGCCGAGCGCTTACCCCTCTTGCTCTGGGTGTAGCGTCACCGTCACGGAGCGATGGCTCCTCTTCCAAACCACAGCAGACCCAGAACGGGTAGTTTATTGCCAGTGAAAGCCCTTCCTTTGGGGCAAGAAAAGCATAAACCAGGAGAGAAGGCGTCCTGGTCTCCCTGTCTTGACACTGCGACACGGAAAAGGGACAGGGGGCTGGATAAACAAGGAAGGAAATGCAGTGGTCAGAGCGGCGGGATCTGAACTCGCCCCTGGAGACCTTCCCAGGGAGAAGGACTTCTCAGAGCTGTAGTGCTGTCGAAATGCCAGGGCCAAGGTGCCAGAAGGGAAGGACAGCAGCTGAGGGGCTGCGAATGTGGCATCGCCGGTACCGTTACGGGGCCAAAGGCTCCGTAGGACTCTCAGACCTTGGCACTGGGGCTGGGTGAGCTGGTTTTGCCTGGATCTGTCCTGACCTGCCCCAGACTTTTGCTGTAGTTCGTTCAGCTCCTTTACTTGTGACGGCAACCGGCGGCTGTTGCCAAAGTGATTTTTAGCGGTTGGATTTGCACGGCGCTGTGGGACGGTGGCTCTGCCCGTGCTCAACCCGAGGTGCCCCCCTCCTTCAGGCCCAGGGCCTGCTGGGGTGGCCCAGGGCCTGCTGGGGTGGCCCAGGGCCTGCTGGGGTGGCCCAGGGCCTGCTGGGGTGGCCCAGGGCCCGCAGCAATCGCTCACTGATCGGTGAGGAGCAGTTGTGGCAGGTGAGAAAACACAGGTAGAACAGGGTGGGTGTAACGGGGCGTTGCAGCTCTGAAGAAAGATTCAAGTGTAAACAGTAGTAGAAAAATCCACAAAAAATGGCCCTGAGTAAACCCAAACCTGAGGAGCAAGAGACCGTCAACCTCATCATCTTCCTCCCAGCAAAGAAGACCAAAAAAAACCCATCAATACATTTTATTTCCACACACCCCCCCCCCCCCAGAACACTGAGTCACCGCAGAGATGCAAAGGGAGAGGGGGAGAATTCATCAGAGGAAGGGAGTAGATGCTTTTGTCTCCTGTGTTTATTTTTGTTCTATTTCTGACAACCTCGAGCAGAAACGGAGTCACTTGGATGGAAGTTGTTCGTGCTGCTGTAACTGGATGAATGGTAAGTGATTGCTGGATCCTGATTAGACTGAAGCGTTAATTAGCCCACTGATAAATTCCAACTCTCCAATCCTCCCGCAAGCATCTTTCGGTGCACTTTGGCTTGCACGAGCCCCTTCTCCCTTGCCAGCCGTGGCCAAGATGGGGCCCATGTGAGCTGGGGGTGGGTGTTTTGCCTCCCCGGGGCCGGGGCTGAGCTGGCAGAAGAGAGGAAAAAAAATCCAGAGCCCGAGTCCCTCGGGCCTCGGCAGCGGCTCTTGGCTTGGTTGCTCCGCTCACACTGGGACTGGTTTGAGGAAGATTAGGGTTCTGTGCCTGGCTAATAATAGCGTACAAAGCCTGGCTGGGAGTCAAGCATAACAGCGAAGGAGAAAACTAGGGAGCACGCAGCCAAACAGGAAGCACGGGCAAAGCTTGGGGTTGGGAAAGACAAATGGTGGGAAGGAAAAAAGCAAAAGAGCCGCAATAAGATGCGGAGAAGAAAAATCCCAATAGCTTTGGAGGTAGCTGGAGAACAGTCCCTGGCTCCAAACCAGGGGTGTTTTGGATAAATGATGCTGATCGAATTCTCCGAGCTGATTGAGAGGAAATCCTGGTGTTTTGGCCCAGACATTTCCCCCGTGTGGAAAAACACCACTCTCTCCTCAAGTTCCTCTGCTTCCCCCCTCAGCAAGAGGAAGGGCTTGAACTGGTCAGGGGCTCCAACCCCTCTGGGTTGGGGAACAAACCTGGGCTTCTCCCTCTTGGGTCTGATCCTTCTCCTGCTGCTGTTGCTGGGCAGGGCTGGAATTTCTGAGCCCCAGTTTCCCCCCCTTCTGTGCTCACTGGCGTGATGATCCCCTAGCAGAGGTGTGGTGCAGCCCCTTGGGGATAAAGAACCTTTATAAGACCAAAGGAACTGGTTAGGAAACGCTGGCGGGTCTGGGGGCCCCGAGTCCTTTAGTGAGCAGGAGCAGGAGGATCGACAGTCCAGCCTTTTGGACGCAGCGAAGGGGCTCTGAACCCCCCAAAGTGGTGAGGCAGGAAAGACAGAGCCTGGCAACGCTGGGCTGAGAACGGTGCCTGCGGGGTTAGGACGTTTCAAGGAGATTCAGCAAAGGCCAGAACTAAAAATACATCGAGGTGCGGCAGCAGGATTTCCCTGACGGAGTTTGAGTCCGGGCCGAGTCTTTAAAATCTTTCTCTTGTTAATTGATCAAGCTTCCTTGTTGGCATCGAAGCGCAGGTGCGGCTTCTGTTGAGGCTTCTGTGAGGTTTTCGGTTTCTATGACACCTTTTCAGATCACACTGAGCCTCTCCAGAGAGACCTGCCCAGGCTGGATCCAGGGCCAAGGTCAGTGGGGTGAGGTTCAATGAGGTGCTGTGCTGGGTCCTGCCCTTGGGTGACAATAACCCCCTGCAGCTCTCCAGCCTGGGCCAGAGCAGGTGGAAGGTGGTGGAGTCCCCGTGACCCCTGGAGGGGTTTCCAAGCCCCCCGTGGAGCTGTGGTGCTGAGGGACAGGGGTCAGTGGTGCCCTGGCAGTGCTGGGGCAACGCTTGAACTCCATGAGCTCCAAGGTCTCTGCCAACCAGAATATTTCTGTGGTTCTCTAGGGTCTGCTCCTGGCAGCCCTGCATGTGGATGTAGATGCTCCCCTGGGGAGAGAAGGTGGCAGGAGCAGAGTTTTTTTTCCATTCTATCAATACTCACAAAGGTGTTTGATTCATTCACAGCTTCATTGGTCCCTGTACCAACCCCTGGCCAAGAGCTACGCTGACAAAGCCCGTGGGCTCCACCTGCTCAGGAGCTGGAGGATATGCAGGGGATTGTGGTACCTTTTACTAGACCAAAATGAGGAACATTTCTCCTCGACAAGGGTTTATAACCTCCAACAAAGCCCCTTTTCTCCTATTGTAGATCATGAGGCAACTGCTTCTCCCTCCAGCCTCCTTTCAGTGGCTGCCACCAGCAGATGGCAGAGGGTCCCCACGGATGAGCAGGGGACCCAGGGTGTGTGTGTCTGCAGTGCCAGACCCTCCAGCCTCTGAAGAGGCTGCTTTGCTTTTCCACAGCTTTCAGATGATTTTTTTTTTTTTAATACTAAGTCCCTTTTCCTTCCCTGCCCCCTTATTTGGATGAAAAGATATTTGGAAATGTGGCCGTTTTCCCTTGAGTGTAAATAGGGGGGTGAAAACAGGGCAGGCCTTCAGTGAGAGTGAGCTGCTCGTGGAGGGGATGTGTCCTTCCTCACAACAGAGCTAGGAAAGGCTCAAAAAAAATGACCAGGCAGCCAGTTTAAAATAAAGGAAATTATTTTTTTTCTTCCCATATAATGTTAGATTGCAATGGAGAAAACCAACCCTGTGAAAAACCAGCCTCTGCCTCACCAGAGTGTTTGACCTCCTTGTTTTCAACGGCTTTGGGTGTCCAGCAGAGCTCAGCCTCTCTGTGCGGGGCTAGAATCTTACCCTCACCCCAGTGACCTGACACTGGAAATGAGAGCCAGAGAATTCCTCCAGATACAGGTGGCCTGGGTCTCCTTCGCTGATCCACGGGCATCAGGTGCCATCGAACCACCAGAACTGGACGTGCTGCCCTGGGAGCCCTGGCTGGAGAGGGCAGCTTCACTCCAGATGCTCCTGGTCCCCCCTAGACTGGCCAGGGGATGCTTTTGAAACTGTCTTCTGTAACCTGCAGCTTCTCAACCACTCAGAGAGAGCAGGGGAAAAAAAAAAAAAGGAGCTGTTAAATATTTCAAGATCTTAGGCTGAAATACCTTCCCAAAGTGCTTATCTCTCCTGAATTAATCTACCTCCAAAAATACGAGGATCCAACTGTCTGTTTACAGCCTGGCGAGCCACGGAGGCCACCGCAGAGGCTCGATCAACAAGAGAAAAATAATCCTAGGGAACAGAAACCAGCCGATAGCGAGGGGTTCAGTTAACGGACCTCAAAAACCCAGCCCTGGCTGCCTGCTGCCTACGTGACCGTCTCGCCTGTTCAAAGGGGACGGCTGCAAAGCGCTGGAAGACGCTCTGATACCAACGAACTCCCCTGGCTCCTCAGGGAGGGCTTCTTATCTCCAAGAGCAAAGCCTTCCCTTCTATCAGCGCTTAGAGAGACACTCAACTGTCTTCCAACTGCTCTGATGCTGTGATAAGCCCCGAGCCTTTGCTGCTTGGCTGGGCTGGGAAACTCCAGAGCGCCGGGCGCTGATCTAGGGCAGGCAGCTTGGGTAGGAGAGAGCAGCAGCCACCCTGCCGTGTGCTCGGGATGCAGAGAAATGTTAAGCACTCTCCATTTTGACCCAGCTCCTTCCCCTTCAAGCCATCCCCCAGGACCAGGTAGTGCAGAGCTACCTCCCACAAAGTGGCTCTTACTGGTGCACCCCGTGTGCGGGACCCGTCGCTTAATCCAGTCTCTTCCCACCAGTGAGAGGGGGTGAGCTTTGGGGAGCAGGGGTTTTGCCTGTGGTGGGAATGGCCAGGACCCAGCCAAGGGGTGCTGAGAAGGGTTCAGCGCTGTAGAAAATCAGATCCTCTGATTCCAGTGGCCAAGGGCTGGTCCGAAGGCACGTGGTCCTACTCTTGTGGCATAAAAAAGAGGCCAAATCGTGGTGTTAAGATAGCGATAAGATTGTGACAGTTGCACGCTGCGATAATTCCGAGCCAAACTCCGAGAGCAAGGGGGAAAGAAGAGAAGCTGAAGCGATGACAACCCGCCATAACGTGCGGAAAGAAAGAATAATAGCCAGGGGATGATTCAAACAACGTGTTAATTAAAATAATAGAGATCTTGAGGACGGGTCTGTTTCCTGCACAGCTTGGTAAAAAGCAGAGTCT
The DNA here is from genome assembly GCA_025331215.1 of Actenoides lindsayi. NCBI lineage: Eukaryota > Metazoa > Chordata > Aves > Coraciiformes > Alcedinidae > Actenoides > Actenoides lindsayi. The sequence goes on along the minus strand of WTSP01024914.1, from coordinate 40,135 downwards.
GGTGCAATTTGGCTGAGGTAAGAGCAGCTGGGGGTAAGAGCAGGGAAGAAGATCCTCGCCAGTGGTGTGTTAAGGTGCTCTGTACAGGTTCAAAGAGTGTAAAAGTTCTTAAACATGACTGAGCTCATAGAAAGTCCCCCAGAAACGAAAGAGAAAGGCTGTTGGACATCTGTGACCAGTCGGTTCAGGGCAGCATTTTATCCTGGGTGTATCTGAGATGACCTGCAGCTGATTCCGCAACTCCTTGGGTAGGAGATGGTTTCCCTGGTAAGTAACAGAGACATTTCTCTGTTACATTCCTCTGGGGAGGCCGAGGAAACGGCAGATCTGAGCCTTTCCCGAGAGAAACAGCTAATGGTGGGTAGTGTTGAGAAGGTTGATGTCAGGCTAACTTCAAAGGGTGCTTGATCAGATAAGCAGCATAACTGGCTTGAGTGGTAAAAAGAGAAGAAATCTCAATATAGAAAGATAAAAAACAAGCTAGAAATGCACTTGTAGTTATGATGTACTTTCAGGTCACCGAGGCAAGATGAAATTCACTCAACAGGCAGGAGAAAGCTGAGAAAGGAGCCTCCATGAAGCCAGGGACGGTGAAAAACGGTCACGAAAAACACCAAAGGTCTCAAAAAGGAGACTGGAGATCCGAAGACAGTTCCGTGTTGGGATTTGGGGAAACAGTGGAACAAGCAGCTAAACGCGTTGTTTGTCAGCACCTAAAGAGGAGCACCGAAGAAAATGAGTAGCAGGCAACGCTAATTTGGCAAGATCCGACCAGCCCGAGCTAAGATGATTTACTTCTACAAGGCTGTTCCGAGCGCTGCGCTCCAAGAAGAGGCAGTAAATACAGTTTTATGGCTTTTGACGCTGTTCCACGGGCTGCACCAGCGGGCTCGAGGAGCAGTTCAGCTGGAGTTGCTCTAGAGTGGATGGATCCGAGATGGAGTGACGCGGGTGGCCCCCGGAGACCTGCTCTCCTTGTGTTTTTCACCTTCGTCGGTGCGAAGTCCCTGAAGCTGTGAGGTTGTCAGAGCCTTCTCGAGAGGGTTTATTTTTAGCACGGCATCAAGAGCGCGCTCACTGCCCCGGCACACGTCGTTAGGTGGTGCGAAGAGGCTTGAAAATATAAAACTCCCCCCTTTGCACTAGAAGTGGGCTCTTAAGCCTGCCCAGATTTCCTAGTGGCTTAATTCAGGCCTTGGGAGTACATTCGATTTGATGGGAATTTATTTGATGGGTTGGGGTTTGGGTTTTTTTTTGAGATATAAGTATTTATTGAGGCTTTCACACCCCCACCCCTAAAGCTCCCAAGTCCTGCAGTCTCTTGCCCTAAAGCTTCGAGGAGCCCCGTGGTGCTGGGATGATCCCGGCCCTGCCTTCGGCCCCGCGCTTGCTGACGGCGTGAAACGAGAACCCCCTGATTATTTTCACAGCCGGTGTCCCTGCGAAACAGCCTCGCGGCAGCTCGGCTCGCGAAACCCTCCGCGTGCGCCTTTCATCCGGAGCTGGAACACATCAGCCAAGCAGAATTTCCTTTGAGCTGCAGATAAGCAGATTCTGGTGATAGAGAGGCCCCAGCTCAAACAGACACCGGGCTTCCAGCTTCCAGAGCAGCCTCCAGGGCCGGAGGGGAAGGAAGTGTTTAATATTGTGAACACGGGACCTATAGAGAAAAACAACCCTTGGAGATGCATCGCCCTTAGACCTCCGCCCTGAGCTGTTAACCCACCGTTGCCAAGGGGGAGTAGCCCCAAAGCGGCCTTGGGGCTCAGGATGGGCAATGAGGCTGAAGGTTTCCTATGCCTGTGAAGTATTTGGTGAGAATTCCTCAGGAACTGGTAACAGAGTCAACTTCTTGTGCAGGAAACCTCGACCAGCCGTCGATCAGCTGATGGCGGGCTCGCACGGATTGAAAAAATCAAGTTGTCTTTGAAAGACCCGAGTGGTCAGATTACAGAAAGTGAATCCCTGCAAAAAAAAACAACAAACCCCAAACAGTAAATCCCAACAAACCAACCGGCCAATTCCAGCCTGTTCGGCGAAGGCTGCAGAGCCCGGCTTGCTCGGTGTTGGGGTGCGGGACGCGTCGGGGCACGCACGAGATCGCTGCTTAGAAATCGCAGCTCTTTTCAGCACCAGCAGAATGAAAGAACATTTGAGTCTCCACTTTCAGCGGGCCAGATACCATCAAGCAGACAGAGCTGGATAACAAAGTTGTGGTCAAAACCAGCAGGAGATACTGGCAGGCTCTGGGGCAGACTGGTTCCTGAAAACACACCAAGGCTTACACAAAAGGGGTGACGCATCCAAGCATACACCACGTAGCTCTGGAAAAGTGCTGAAGAGGAGTTTTCCTCCGATGGGGGTCTACCCACCCACGTTCCAGTGACAAGCACCGGTGAAGACCGGAGAAACATCGGCAAAAAGCGACGCCACGGTCACCGATGACATCAACGCGCGGATTCGAGTCAGCGGAGTCAAAAATAGTACGACTGCAGGGACTCCTTCCTGGTTTCCAGGGACTCCTTCCTGGTTTCTAGGGACATGAGGGGTTTTTTTTCACAGTCAGTCTCTCCCATCTTGGGGCCACCTCCCACCTGAGCTGGTGACACGGCGGAATATCCAGTGACAGAGACTTTGTCCAGGGGCACCTGGTTGGCGAGAGGAAGAATAGGACAAGGGCCTGCTCTTCAAAGACCTTGAACCTGTTGAGGCCAGAAGAGGTTGCCCAAGGAAGACGTAGCTGCTCCATCATTGAGTGTGTTCAAGACCACAGTGCCAGGGCTTGGAGCAACCTGCTCTGGTGAGAGGTGTCCCTGCCCATGGCAGGGGTTGGAACTGGATGGTCTTGAAGTTCCCTTCCAACTCCATTCTAGGAAGCACAAGGTTGTGCTGTATCCTGGTGGTTGCTGCTCTTTGGCCAGTCCGGATCCAGCTGCTCCAGTGTGCACCTCGTCACCCCCATCTTCATCCTCACAGCCCCACAAAAGCTCTTGCAAGAGGTGGTCTCCCCCCCCCCAGCTTCCCCATTCTGCCTCAAGATGGTGCTCCAGCCAATTTTCTGGGGTTTAAAAAGAATTTGCTCTCATTTCAGAGGCTTTTCTGTGCAGGTCTTTGCTGGATGGTAACAAGGAGGGTGTGAAAGGGCTCAGTCCTCGCAGCGTGCCCTCGGCTGCCTCTGCCAAGCCATCCTGCGCTTTGAAAGGCTCTTCGCTTCCAGCTCACGGACTGGAAGCCCCTCTGGCTGCCAGGAATGAGTCACAAACAAGGCCCCCATAGGAAAGGAGAACTATGGATTCATAACCTTGACCATTCTGAGTAGGAAAAGTTTATTTGTCCAGCTTGCTTTATAAATAACCCAGAAAGCAGCAGCTTTGTTTTCACGTTCTCGGCTTGGACGCGTGGAGGAACCTCAGCAGAGTGCCTGTCCCTGGCCAGGGAGACCGGTCCCTGGAGGGTTGTTTTAGTGACAACTCACAGCACACAAAATACCCAGACTGAGGAGCAGGAGCTGTGACTCTGGGGCATGGGAGGGCTGTGGGCACGACCCTGAGGACTCTCTGGCCCCTGGATCTTGCCACCCGTAGAGATGTCCCCCATCCATAGAGAGAAACACCAGCAGCATCCCCGTGCCGTGACTTGATGTCGCTGCGTCCGGAGTGAGAGAAGGGGTTAAGGAGAAACTGGAGCAGTTTTGTGGAGAACGAAAGTGTTGAGGTCAAAGAGCAAAACGTAAATGGAGGGGTTCATGCAAGGGACCTGTGGAGTCACCACTCAGGTAACTCCAAGGAGAAACTGAAACCCCAAGAGGAAATTTCACACTGTGTGGGCAAGGTTAACCCTTGCATTTTAAGTCTGTCAGCAGGAACAGTCTTCTAGGAGTCCCTGGCTACAGGGATGAGGACTCAGGAAGTAGGTTGGAGCTGAGGAACAATTTCTTCAACCCCCTCCAGGGTTGTCCAGGGCTGCGCCAGGCTGCCCAGGGTGGGGGGGGAGTCCCTGTGATTCCTGGAGGAGTTTCCAAGCCCTTTGGGGAGATGTGGTGCTGAGGGCCAGGGGTCAGTGGTGCCCTGGCAGCGCCAGCTCAACGCTTGGACTCCACGAGCTCCAAGGTCTCTGCCAACCAAAATGATTCTATGGCACTCTACGGTGTTCTTCTCCCTCTTGCAGGGTGGGAACATCTCAGCCTTTCTTTTGATCAGAGGATCTGCAGAGGTGCTGGGAAGAGCCGAACGCTCTTTTACACCAAGCAAGGAAGCTGAGAAAGCACAGGATCCTCCAGGGGGGGCTGCAGGTGGGCATCACCCGGGCACCTGAGCCCCCTCCCCAGAGCCTGGTCAGTTAGCTAACAGTGGAGCATTGACTTCCTGTAAGCCTTGGTCGTGGGACGAGCCCTGGACAGACAGAACTTTGCAAAGCGGCCGGAAAAGAAGTAGGGGGTGAACAGAAACCCCATGCTCAGCACTTTGGGGATGTTTCTCCTGCTTCTCCTGGTGCCAGTGGTTCTTCCCCAGGCAGCTTTGCCTCCCCCGGGTCTGGCCGGCTGAATACGAAGGACTCGAACAAATCTTTAAAACGAGGTCCTTCCCTTCTCCAACCCACTCTTCCTTCAGCCCTTATCTGCCCTTACCTGTCTCCTCTAGGTCGCTTTAAAAGTCCCAGACACTTCCTTCCTTTGTTTGTCTTGGCCAGAAAGGGAAATGTCTTGTGTGTCAAAGGTTTAGCGCAGATTCCTGTCCAAGCTCGGTAGTACCTCTGGCCTCAGTAAATCAAACTTCTCCTCCTGCCTAGGGATTTGCAGAGTCCATCAGACACCCTCTCCCTCTTCTCCCTCTCCTGCCCGCACAGAGGATCAGGAGGGAAGCGGCAAAACGACGAGGGGTTAAATCCCTACGGGCTGGTGCAAATCTGGGACCAGAAAAGAAGTTTTGGGTTTCAAAGCCATTCGGGGAGAGCCAGTTTCTCAAGGTCTGTGTCGCTGTCCTTGCTCTCCAAGGGCCCAGCTGAGATGGGTGAAGAGCAGCTGGCAGAAAACGAGCCCTGGAGAAGTGGTGGTTGATGTGGGAAATAGGAGCTATGAACGGCCCATCTTTGGTCCCTCATTCACAGATCTCCACCTGCGAATGATCAAAATCAGCACCTCTCCAGGAGCATCAGGACCTCCTGGAGACCTCTCCCCAGAGCCTTCCCTTCCTCTGCCCTCTCCTGCTGTGCCCACGTTCCTGTCACCACCCAGGTTTTGTCCCGTATTTTCTGCATCCCACGAGATGCCTGTGCCCATGGGACTCAGAGAAAGCTGGAGAAACATCCAGGCAGAACAGGGAGAGAAGTTTTCTTGCCCCCCTGTGCAGAGAATACATGGAACGGGACTTGAGGGCCCGCTGCCAAGCCGTACAGGCGTGGAGCTTCCCTTGGGGCTGCTGAAGGTGCTCAGAAGAGTCCCTGTTCTCCTGGTTTCCCAAGAGGAATTGATCATTTGGGGAGCAGGAGTTTATGTGATGGCTCCTGGCTGGAGACAGGGGCAGGAGGCACAGCCTGTGTGAGCTCTACCTGGATGGGAGCCGCCTTCCCCGAGGTCCCAGGGGAGGGAGGCTGATGGTTCCTATCATCCTGAAAGAGTGAGATGGTTCCCACCATCCTGAAAGAGGGAAAACTGTGGCAAGCCTGGGATGCGTTCTAAAGAGAGACACTGGTCTCCCATGTTCATCCCAGCCCTTTGCCTGGGGTTCACGGGAGAGAAGAAGAAGAGACCTCCCCGCCGGGCGAGCAGTTTGGTGTCAGCAGGTGCAGAGCCAGAGCGTGGGGTTGAGTTTGAAGCTCCTCGAGCCCCGCCAGGGAGGGGTGAGCTCGCCTAAGCCGCAAGCCAACCGCGCAGGCAGCACTTCGGTTGGAAGCTCCTTCCTTTGCAGATGAGCACCTTGATCTCCTCTCCTTCTCACCGACTCGGCCCCGTGCGGTCGCTGGAGAGCGGCACACCTGATGCTGGGGGTGCCTGGTGCCAGCAGCTGCTGAAACCACAGTGTGAATGAAGCCAACCTTCCTCCTCCTCCTCCTCACTCAAGAGGAGGCTGGGCTGCACAAAAACAAAACCGAATCGGGCTGTTCTCACCCTAAACTCTCCCGGCAAACAGGAAGCTACGAGCAAGGGTGGAAGAGCAAGGTTATGGGCTCTCGGTGACACCAGGAGTGTGGCCTGGCCACCACCTGCAGTGCAGTGAAGGAAACGCTGCCCGGGCAAGTGCACATCTGGGTTTACCTGGCCAGCTGACCATGGCCAGCTGTGGCCAGCACTGGGGATGAGCTGAGCCCTTGCATTCCTCTCCACGAGCTTCATCTTCAGACAAAACGTTAAGCTGAAGCTCCATCTGCCCGAGCAGCAGTTCGGGTGCAAGCGGCTGTTGCCAGAGCTGCTGTTATAGCCAGGGAGAAGAAGTGACGAAGGCTGAAGAGATCAGTGGCCAGCGACGAGTCTCCTCCGTGCCAGTACCGCACTGGCTGGTACCAGGTCTTCAAAGTCCTCCTCCCTTGGACAGGGAAGGACTTTCCTCCTCCACAACACTCTTTCCACCTTTGAACTCCTCCAGGAACATGGAATAGGTCCAGCTAGGAGGGGTGGCCACCTTGTTATGCCCCCCAGCTTAAGGGGGTTCAGGGTGAAGTCTGCCAGGGTCCCTTCTTTGCAGTTCATTATTGCAATAATAGACGGGGATTGCCCAGTTGTGACAATCTGTCTGTAGCTGTCAGAATCTATCCCAGCGTCCTTGAGGGCAACACAACAGCCATCTTTGTAGGCCTTCCTGCTGAGTCCACCCTGGAGATGCTCCTACCTTGGGCACTCACAGCCTGCCCCAGGTACCAGCAGCCACCCCGGGTGGGATGATGGATTAGAAAAGGGGCTGTGAAGCTTCTAATACATTTCCTGCAAGGTCTGAAGTCAGGGTGATCATCCCATCCCTCCTCTTTGCAGCTGCTTCTCATTTCCCAGCCATGGTCTTCCTGTTTTGCTGGATTATTTGATTATTTTTTGGGGGAGGGGGTGGGGGGGCTGTGCCCAACAGCTGCACACAACCCTCCCCAGCCATGCCTGCTCCCACCACTATATATAGCTCCAGACAGGCCAAACAAATGGAGCAGGGCTGGGGTTAATAGTCACAAAATGGAGTTCAGCTGTCTCTGAACTGTGATTTACTGGGACCCAGGCCAGGCAAGTTCCTCCTCACGCCCTTGCTGTGGAGTTGTCCACCAGGGACCGGCCTTTTCAAAAGGAGAAAAATTATTTGCAATGCCTTTTTTTTTTTTTTTTTTTCTCCAGCTGAAACTCGAGAAGATGTGAAATGACTCAGTCAGGTCTGCTGCTGGGTGAGATATCCAGGGAGGGGCTGGTGTGATGTGGAGGAGCATCGTGCTTGCTGATGTGCCACCTTCTCCATCCTTAGAAGCTCGGAGCCAGGAGAATCATAGAATTGTTCTGGGTGGCACAGACCTTGGAGCTCGTGGAGTCCAAGCGTTGCCCCAGCACTGCCAGGGCACCACTGACCCTTGGCCCTCAGCACCACTGACCCCTGGTCCTCAGCACCACTGCTCCACAGGGGGCTTGGAAACCCCTCCAGGGGTCACGGGGACTCCCCCTCTGCCCTGGGAAAGAATGGGTGAGTTGGACCTGGGGCTTGTGGTTGCTGATGGAAATACCCCATGAGGAGCACGGTTGTTAGAGTGGCTCCCAGTCAATAAGTGCATCCCAGTGGGAAGATCTCTGGGGTTAGAGGTGTGAGGGTCTGTCAGTCTCTGCCCCCTCCTCATTTCAGGCCAGCTGTCCAAAATGTCCTTGGTGTTGGATGCCTTGGCTGTTTGGCACGCAGACAGAGCTGGGGTACAGCTGTCCCCTTTCCTGAGACACCTTGTTGGTGTCCCCTGTGTTGTCTACCACTCTGTGCTGTGCAGGGACACCGGGTCGCCCTGGGGTCACTTACCTGGGGGGTGTGTGTAGGGTTCATAGCTCTGTTCCTTGCCCAACCCCAGTGCTGACGTGAAGAACCTGTGGCTCTGCTGTGTTTGCTTCAGACCCTAAACAAAGAGAGCGTCCCTTGGGTACGCTGAGCATCACCCCCGGGTGTCCCCTGCAGAGGCTGTGAGGAGGCCATAGTGCCACAGAGGTGGCATTGCCACCTTCCCTCCAGACACGGGGCACCCTGTGCCTTGTGATGTGCTGTCCCGAGTGACCTCTCTCGTACACCCTGGTCCTCAACGAGCTCGGGGTGGGTATTTTTAGCCACTGTGCTCCGCAGACATAACTCTTCTCCTCCTGGAGAAACAAACCTGCTCGTTTCCTGCCTTCTATGGAGAGATGTGGCTCCAGGCAGCTCTCCTCCCCCTGCCTCCCACAGCCACTGCCCGCACCCACGCGGCTGCTCCTCTGGCGTTTAAGCTGCTGGTGGCTTGCTTAGTGTCTGAGGACATCTCCATCAGGCCCCTTCTCCACCCACCTCTCCGGCAGGGAGGTGGATCTCGGTGATGTGAGAGCCCGCTGGTGGCTGCTGGAAGCAAAGATGGAGTCGTCCCACTGATGGGGACATTGGGACTTCTTGGGCTGGTCGCTCTACCAGTGTCAGGGCGATGGCAACGAGGGGGAGTCGTGCATGGAAGGAGAACTGAGCAAGTTAGTCCATGCTGAGCCACCACGTCTGGAGAGCCGGGCCACGCAGGGCTCAGGGAGGGGACTGCCCGTGTCAGGTGTGCTCTGAGAGGAGTCACCCCAGGCTTAACTGGGACCAGTTAAGGATAGCATGGACCAAGGCCAAAGTAGCTCCTCCAGAGCTATCTCATTCCCAGTCCCGGGGTAGAGTCCAGGGTTTGCTGTTGGCCTCAGGTGCCTTTGACGGGGACAGAACTTATTCTGAGTGGCCATCCCAAGCCCCTTGGACACACCTCCCCTCATGAACACCTTCAAGAACCTCCTGAGATCCACCATCGTAACCACTTCCAGTGCTCGAGCTGCCACACAGCGTCTCCTGGGTCCTCTGGTTGGTAGAAGGTGAGCTTTCCCGGCTGGTCTCCTCCACCTTCAAAACACAAACGTTTTCATCTTTCACCCTCTTCCCTCCTCCTGGGAGACTTTGGCCAGTCCTCTTAATTAGGCAGGATTGCCTCACTTCCTCCGATATGGAAACGTCTCTTTGTTCACCAAGGCAGCGTCTCTTATCTCCGCCCGGCCTCTAAACAGCTCTGCTTCTGGCAGTTCCTCCCGTGTCCTGACACCTCCAGTGCAAAAGATGTAAAAAGCCAACTGGGTAAAAGTTTGTAACTCGTAAGAACTTGGCTTGGACCCGGAGCAGGAGTGACCCGGTTTTGAGGGGCACTCAGTTCTTCACGCCTGGTGCCCAAACTCTCTCCTAAGCCCATCTTTAGACAGCCACCTCCTTCCCCCCTCCGATCTTTATTTGTATTTTCCCTTTGTTAACTCTTTTGGGGTTGTCAGGTTCTTTTCTCTGAGATCAGAGTCCGGAAAAATCCAAAGAACATTTTGGCTTTTTTTTTTTTTTTAAACCCCTGGAGCTTCTCCAGGATGGGACTGCTGGGGACCCCCCCAGGCTGTCGCTTGTCACCTGGAGGAGAAAGCAGCCCTCGGGGATCCATCCCAGAACCTGCCCTGCCGGTGCTGTGAACGGAAATTTTGCTGCTGATGATGATGATTTGGACTTTTTTATTTCCCTTTGTGGTTATCCCTCAGCAAATCCTGGATGGACAGGATGGCTTCGGGCAGGGCAGAGGTTCAGGAGTGGGAGCGGGAGGGAGCGTGACTTGCCCCGAGCTGCTGAAGGAGCTTGATCTGCCCAGCAGATCAAAACCCAGCAGGCTCTCAACCCGTTATTGTCACCGTGTTTGGTGACACTGGAAAACGCTGGGTTTGACTGGTTCTGCAAGCGATAAAAGTCACAGTGATAATCGATTTCCAGGAGTAAAGGCTGAGCAGAGTTAAACAAGGGGGGGGGGGGAAGACACTGGTCTTGGTGGGGACTTAAGATGGTTAAAAAAAAATAAAGCATTCCTTGTTGGGCTGTGAAGTTACTGAGGGAAAAATGGAGATGTTTGTGTGCAAATCCGGAGCAGATGCTTCTGGAAACCGCTCTGGACGTTGGGCCCAGTGAGCGGCTGTCTCAGGCGGAAGTTTCTATCTTGGGACAAAGCTGAGGACTTTCAGATGAGGAAATTGTGCTTTTCCGACACCCCCCCCCCCCAAATCCCCAAGCCCGTGTCGGAGAAGCCGCGGTTGGGTAGCCGAGGTCCGTCCTTCGCTCTGCCCCAGCGTGCCTGCTCCGTGGAGCGTCTCCGAGCCTCCGCTCCCCACCTGCTCTATCCCATTACAGCTTTTTCCCTCCAGTGCTATTTCCCGTTCCAGTTCCACTCCGGACTGGGAACGCTGGGTTAATGCCACCCGGGTATGGTGTCAGCATCGCACAACCAGTTAACCCTCTCCGGATAAGACATCAGATGGGGACGGGGCGGGGGGGGGAAAAAACAAAAGGAAGAAGAGGAACCAAATTCCCTGCCGGTGACACTTTCTCCCGGCCAACAAACAAAACTTTTATGAGCAAAACCCTCTCGGATGCCGCGTTCCAGCTTGGTAACATTTCGGTAACACATTGCAAACATTTGACTCATAGAAACTTGGAAGGCTGGAGCCGGGGGAGGGGGAAGAGCGTCACATTCCCATTCCCGGGCAGGGTTTGGTTGTTGGATTTATTTTTATTTTTTTTCGCGGTGGTTTTTTGGTTTTTGTGTTTTGTTTTTTTTTTTTAAATTTTTAAAAAGAACTGAAACTTCTCTCCGTTTAATGAAAAAAAAAAAACACCCACCCCAAAACAACAACTTGTTTGAGCCCGAGACTTTCACCGGCTCACACTGTGTTTGGGAGAGGGGCTGGGGGAGGAGGGTTCGGGCTGCCAAGGGAGGAACCCGGGGCAGCTGAACTCGCTTTTCTTCTGCAAGTTGTTGGTTGCTTTTTTTTCTCTCTCTCTCTCTCTCTCTCCCTCTGTTCCCAGGACAGGGTTGGCTTTCTAGGTTTGATAAAGCATTTCCTTCCATTGTCATTCTATACGGCCTCTGGGCCCTTCTCTCGGTCCCTCCCCTTTCGCCGTCCCCTCTCTTTCTCTCTCTCTTCCTGAACTTTAGTGAATCTTGAGATATAAAGAAAGAGCAGCTGCCTCCCTTAAGCCCAGCTTGAACAATGAGACCTCATCTCCCAGGGCTTTAACTCCTCTGGATGCAAGGACAAAGCCGGGGTGAGTAGCCTGCCGGAGATGCTGCCGGGCAAGCGCGGCCGTTGCCGGTGGGTGCTCCCGGGGGTCCCCACCTCCAGGGGGTCCCCACTGCATGGGGGTCCCCACCTCCCGAGGGTCCCCACCCCCTGGGGGTCCCTACCTCCAGGGTGTCCCCACTGCTCGGGGGGCCCCACCTCCCAGGGGGTCCCCACTGCCCGGGGGTCCCCACTGCCCGGGGGTCCCCACCTCCCGGGGGTCCCCACCTCCCGGGGGTCCCCTGGCCGCTCGCGGGCCGCGGAGGGGTCGTACCGCAGGAGAGCGATGCTGCGAACGTTACAACTCTGGAAAGCCAAGCAAGAGCTGTCCCGGTCGGAGGGATGCCCCTTTGCCACCCAGCTCTCGTGTGCCTGGCTGGGGGTCCCCCGCCGGCTCCCCTCCTTGCGAGGCCGGGCAAGACCTGGCGAGGTGGGAGGAATCCTGGTCTCCAAGGAAAACAGACGTGATGCAAGCGAGCGTGGCTCGGGGCAGGGCTGCAGGACACGGATCCCTGCGGCTTTGAGGCTCTGCCATCCTGGGGTGAGGCTGGAAGAGGAGCTGGGAAAGGCAGCGGGTTGGGGGGGGGGGGAGACACCTCCCTGCAACCCCTCCTGCTGCTGCCCAGGTTTCTGCTCTCGCATATTCGACAGCCCCGCAGGAGTTTCCCAGTCTGGTTTAAATGATGAAGCGGAGCACAGGGGAGGTGCTGGGGATGGGTGACCCGGGCAGAGAGTGGCGGGTGGGACTCGCCAGGGACCCCGGGATGCGGGCAGGGGTGCCGAGGGTCTTGTCTCGCAGCCTGTTATCCGGGGTCTGGTTTGGCCCAAGCGATCTGTTTACATTGTTTCGTGCACAAAAGAAGCAGGAAGCAAAATACAGGATGCTTCAGCAGCGGGGTGATGTGCGTTAATTAAAGGAATTTGGGACAAGTGACGACGCTGCTGCTTAACGTGCAGCTTCCAATACCGGGGTCCTGGGCTTACCCTCCCAGGAAACGGTAACGGTCTCACAGGGGACACCGTGAGGGACAGAAGGCCCATCCCAGATGTGTCTTTAAGGTCTTCCCACGGGATTACATGCTGCAAGAAAACAGCGTGTTGTAAACCTGCCAGCTCCTCCTCCAGAGCAGCTTCCCCGGGACGCTTGCTCCATTTGACGGGCACCAAACCAGCTCCGTGTTCCTGGCTGCTCATCCCGGAGGGGCCGTGCAAACGGCTCGGATACGTTTCTCTGGGGACATCTCCTCTCCGAGCTGCCTGTGTTCCCTGAGCTCTCCTGTGCTCTGCTGAGCTCGCCGGTGGAACTGCCCCTCTCTCTGCCTCCGCTGCCCAGGCAAACTTCTTTTGCTTGCCCTGCCTAGGGGACAGTGGGAACTAAAGGAGCAGGGCCCGTGACTCGGAAGGATATCTGAGGTCAAAATTCCATCTCGGAGGTCAGAAAGTCCCTCTTGGTTGTATCGTCTCCTCTGCTCGCTGAGTAACTTGCAACATGTTCCCTGCCTCCCTGTTTCTTCGTATGGGCTTGTAGCGACTGGACGAGGGGCGATGGCTTCAGGCTGGCAGGGGGGAGATTTCGGTTAGAAATAGGAAGCTCTCCACTCTGAGGGGGGTGAGACGCTGGCACAGGCTGCCCAGGGAAGCTGTGGATGCTCCATCACTGGCTGTGTTCATGACCAGGCTGGATGGGGCTCTGAGCAACCTGCTCTAGTGGGAGGTGTCCCTGCCCATGGCAGGGAGGTTGGAACTGGGTGATCTTTACAGTCCCTTCCAACCCTGACAATTCTATGGTTCTATATCAGCCCCCAAAAAAGGAGGAGGGTGTGTGGGGGGGGTGGGTTTGTTGGTTTTTTTTTAAAAAAAGTATGGAGAAGACCTTTAAGATCCTGCAGTTCATCTGTTATCTAACTCTACCAGGGCCACTACTACACAGTATCCTTAAGTACCTTTTCTAGACCGTATTTAAGTGTATCCAGGGATGACAATTCAACCTCTTCCCTGGGCAGCCTGTTCCAGTCTTTGATAACCCTTTCAGTATAGAAGTTTTTCCTAATGTCCAACCTAAACCTCCCCTGAAGTAACTTGATGCCATTTTCTCTTGTCCTGTCCTTTGTGACTTGTGAGAAGAGACCAACACCCACCTCGCTACCATCTCTTTTCAGGTACTCATAGCAATAAAGTCTCCACTCAGCCTCCTTTTCAAGACTTATCATCTTCCAGCACCTTTGCCTTTATAGTTGCTTCATAGAGCTTTAAATAATTATTTAAACTACCTACAGGAAAGTGGCATGCCAGGTTTCTGCTGATGCTGTTGTTGGTGGAGCTATACCATTGTAGGAAGTGGTAGCCAGTCCTTCTCAGCAAAAAGTTCTTTTGAGACATCATTGAAAAAAAACTCCAAGCATTTAGAATAGACTAGAATGAGGAAGATACTGAGTTTGCCAGCTGGAATTCATGAAGCCTGTGTATTACTGTTTTTACAGACAAAAGATGTTAGGAAGTGACAATGGACTTTGGGAAAATTGATTTTGTATCCTCAGACAGATATGAGCTAAAAGCATGCAAGGATTAGGTACTGACCACCTTATAATGATGAGGACATCTATTTTTCTTTTTGTTTATAGCTTACTATCTGCTTGCCACTTTCCATTCTTATTGGTCTATCCCGTGCAAGCCTGTGTCTGAGCTAAGCAATGTGTAAGAGAGAAAAGAACAGACTGAATATGCTTTCTCCAATGTCAAATGCCTTGGAGATGGATCCACCAGATTCTATTTTTATTTCTGTGTTTAAAATGTGTCATATTTACTTATACTTATATACTGTATTTTTTTCTTATTTTTTTGCAATGGAAGGAAAGAGAAAATATAAACAAGAGTTTAAGGAAGCAGGGGGGGAAAATCCCTCTCTTCTTTACCAACACTGTAAATTTCAATTACGGAAGTGTAGTGAGATCAAGTGCAGGGCTATTTATTTCCTTCAGCTGTCAGTTTTGCAGAGATGAAGAATGCATCAATTTTTTAAGAACTCTGTATAAAACACTAGGGTATCAGTTCTGATCCTGTGGGTTTTTTTTTTTTTAAATGAAAATTTTCACCGAAGGCATGAGGACAAAGAACGACTCAGAATCAGGCCCATAGCCAGAAATATGTGAGAACTTAAAAGCCAAGCAGAATAATTGGATCTTTGCTAACAAACTGACAGAAACTGTCATAGATAATCAGATTAACATGGCAGAAAGCCCTGAAAACAGTGACAGTGTAATGTTCATTTCTTACCCACAGGAAACTTTGAATTTAACAAGCCAAAGAACAGGCTAGCTGTGCATAATGTCATTATCAAAGCCAAAGCAATGTTTGCTGTCACACCTCTATCTCTCTCTCAAACCTTTTGAAGAAACGGAACACCTAAAAGTGCTTAACAGAGGAACCTCATTACTTATCCCCTCTCCCAAAGTGCCCTTTCCCAACGCCACCCTTCAGGGCCACATCTCCCTGCTCAGTGGGCCCTCTCATTTTGCAGAGGAGCTGATGTGCTTCACTCCCAGCCAGAGCTGGACTGCAGTGGAAGGTGATGGCCATCTGAAACTCTTCTCAGGGTGGGGTCCTCTCAAGTGTAAAAAGGTTTATTTGGTGTTTTTAGCAAGGCTGAACATGTGGGAAAAGCATTCCCCAGAGCTTTTGTCTGCTGATAAGATTGTGTGTGTGTATATATATATCTATATCTATCTAACACACAAAAGACTTGTGACCTATTTGGTCGGACCTTTCATAGCCAAAATTAAGATACACTAGGAAAGAAGAAAAGAGTAAAAAAAAAAAAAAAAAGGTGGCAAAAAGACAAACGTAAGCCTATTTCCAAATCCTTCCCCTTTAGATACCCAATATAGTGCTAGCAAAATCCTAATGCTCCAAATGTGTATTTGGGGGCTTTCAATGTGTGAAAAGACTTCATCTTTTTAAGCCTGGGCTTTGTGGAAACCTGCGTTCAATTTTTTTCAAACTGCATCTGTTGTCTTAGGCAAATCACTTTAATCTTCCCCTGCCTCAAATCTCTATGGTGTAGCACAGATAGATTAATTTTGCTGCAGATATCCAAATTATCAATGGCACCAACCCTCCAGGAAAAGACTTCTTTGATCTTGCAGTAAGAAGAGCCCTACTGAAGCTAATGAGACTGAACATGCAGGGTAAGTGCTGCTGTAGGTATAATAAAGCTACTGGAGAGGTGGGAAGGAGAGTAATTTTTCCTCTGCATCTAGATTGCATTTTGTTGGTGGAGGAAAGGTGAAAATCCAAGTGGATTTCACGTTTGTGTTTACAAAATGTCAGTATATTTTTGTCAGGCTGCTTACATATTCATCCGTCTCTCCCTGCATTCCTCGTGAGTATAAAAGCCATCCTCCTCCAGTGACCCAGCTATGAGTAATTACCTCTCCTCCACATTCTTTAATCATGCTGGTATTTTACATGGCACAGATGTGTTGTGTTTGCCTACTGCTGGAATTAAATGCACCTTATGGTTTTTCACCTCAGAAAGAGCTGATCCCGCAAAGTGTAGCCTGCCTTCCCTGCTGGGAAGTGTTGGCTGGTGCTCTGGGTGATGCCTCCCAGCTCAACTGTGGGTTGAGGGACCAGGGCTGAAAATCGTTTGATTGAAACCTGTGGTGAAGGAGGAGGTTGGCTGAGGAGGTCAGAGTGCCTCTGAGATGTCATCTTTGCCACAGGTTGGTATCTGCGCAGCCCTAGGGCTAAGGTGTTCAGGATTGCCCAGACAGAAACTGGAGCCCCTTTCAGGAATAATTATCCCTGCAAAATGGTACTTTAAGAGTGGAGAACATTGTAAAGTTGCAGGCTGTTATTGGATGCATTTATTTTGCTGGCTCTCTGTTGTCAGTCTGTTGTGACGGAGATTTAAGTGCCTCTTTTCTGTCCTTTATCATGCTTTCTTTATATTTCTATATATTTAAAAATATTTAATATCTATTTATTATTCCT
>WTSP01024913.1:8732-43892 GCA_025331215.1 Actenoides lindsayi | reverse complement strand
GGTGATGTAATTACCATCAGGGGGGTTGGGTTCGATACTGGTTTTGTATATATTTGTATATATTCCATTTTTATTATAATTATTTTCATTATCATTAAAGTTGTTCTAGTTTCCTTTTCTAATTGCACTATCTCTCTCCCTTATTCCCTTTCTCTTCCCCTTTGGGGAGGGAGGGGGGTTAACAGAGAGTGTCTGTTATAATTCTAAGGGGCTGCCCTGACCTTAAACCGTGATACTGTGGTATGAATGAAAGAGGGCACACAGAGATCTCATTTTGGAACACCAGGGCGGCTAAATAAGTGCACACTGAATCTGAAAACTGCACCTTCCACACAAGGGTTGTATAATGTGATTCACAACATAGTTCCAGAAGGGTATGCAGACAGGTTGACACATTCTTGGTTTTGAGGACACATGCAAAATACTGACCAAAGGACTACGACTGTAGGATAAACATTATCCTATTTCTTAATTGCAGAAAATAAACATATTTTAGTTCTGAAGTTGGTATGAATTGGTAAAAATAATTGCTGAGATAACCATTAGACCCACAAGCAATTAGTTACAACTTACTGTTACTTTTCTTCCTAGGTAGGATTCAGTGATTCTGACATTGCTTCCTGTTGTGTCTCTATTTATTACAGATAAGTGTGGCTGTGACTCACGTAGCTGACCGCTGCACATGTCAAATGCAATTATATCACTTCCTTCTTTGGCAACAAAGCCGCAGTTACAGGATGCTGGGTAATGAACACTTCCGCAGTCCCACTGGCGAACATGAACTTCAAAATCTCGAGACATACTCTTATAGAGAACAAATGTTCCTGTTTTAAAATTGTCATAGACTCTGGAATCAAAAGAATCGCATGTGATATCAGTTTGGTTATAAAATAACTGTATCAATACATACTAGAAACTTTATCTTAAAACAGAGTTCTAATATTTGGTGAACTTTGATACTACAACTCATCTTCCTGCTTCACAAGAAAACACACAGTACAGCCCACAAACCAACACACAACTTTGTTCTGAACAAACACCATCATATCTTCCTCTGTACAGCTCTACATAAAAAAAATTAAAATAATTATAATTTTTTTTTTTTTGCTGTAAAATATTTTTTTAAGTGAGTTATATGCAGACAATGGTTGTGAACTGAAAAATAGCCATGAAACCACTGTCATCCTTCAATGTTTAACAGTGCTTTTGGCAGGGAACTGGAGGGTGCTTCTCAACCTTTGTGTTTCCACAGCAATAGGACACATCGCAGTGTGCATATGGGATCAGCTGCTGAAAACTGTATAAGCACCCTTGACAAAATGATTTAGGAAGTTACATCCTTTTATGGTCTGCTTTATTAAGATGGAGATGGGAAGTGATTATTCCCAAAGATTTGAAAATTATTTAAAATGAAAACCACAAATAATTACTTTCTGTTTTTTTCCCTTTGGGTTAGCCATCTGTTCCCTGAAGCAAGGTTAAAATAGCCAATGTAATGATTCAACAGTGAGAAGGAGGGGGGAAATAAAAGAAGTAAAACTCCCAAATTTTTGCTGCAAGTTTAACAGCCTCTTGGCTAGAAATGGCATTTGACAGTTGAGCGCAGAATGGTGATTTGTTTTGTCTATAATGGGCCAGCAGACAAACTGCAGATGGCTACCCTACTGGCACTGCACAGGATTACCCGTGATTCAGTAAGGATGGTTACTTTTTATTTCTTTCCTCAATTTGTCAAATAAAGTAGCAACAGACTTTATCCTTAAAATTAAAGTTCTTTCCCCACAGCATCATCCTTCCAGCCAGACCATATGACAGTAAATCATTGCTTCATAAGAAAGCCTGATCACAATGCATCAATGCTTAAAATGCCCAGTGAATCCATCCTAATAATTTCCACTGAAGGACAAACTGCAAGATCAGGAGAACCCCAGTGACTTTATTATTATTATTATTATTACTAGTCATGGTGTTATCAGAGAAGCAATTACAACTTGTTTTCTCACTTCCATTATCAAGTTCACAAGAAGAGTGGGACTGTAGGCTGAATATCCTTATTTGGAGGCAACATTTACTCTCCTCACTCTGCCACTTGGAGAAATGTGCTTCTACTGAGCAGAGATATAAAAGCCACAGGTATGGAACCTGTGTTTCTTTTGACACCTTCCATGAATTAGAAACACTTTGAAAGACACAAGCATACCAAAAACATCCCAACTGTGGCTAAGGAAGTTGTCTTCACTTTAGAAAGGTCAGTGCTGTGCAAGTGAAAACAGTGATTAAGTTGCTTGCAATGCCACTGCTGAATTCAGTGCAATGTTATACAGACAGCAGATAGCTTGTAGCAACTTGATCCTTACAAAAGATCAGATACGCACACCCAGAAATAGAGAAACTATGCTGTAGATCAGAAACACCTTCACATTAAAAGTTTTGCCTAATTAATCATTTTATCATTGCTCAAATTTAATAATATTTCTATCTTTCACAATCAATAGACTTTACAGCAACCACTCCTCTAAAAGTACACCTCCTTAGCATACTCTACTAAAAAAGAAAACAGTCCATTTGCTTCACTTTTTTGCTGCAATCCCAAAACCTGCATTTAGAAATACGACAAACATCATCATGACTAGCAAGCTTTTACTAACTAAAGCACATTTAGTCTTGTTGTTCAAGAAGGAATGTAAAATACAGAGTGCAGTTGTGGAAAACTACACCTAACTTGTATCAACAGCACAGATTTGAAATAAATAAAAAGATAATTAAAGCACCCCCTGAAAAAAAAAACAAAAACTGCCCACAAAAAATCCCATCACACTTAAAATTAAGAGCAGCAATTCAGTGATTACCTTCCATCAAATGTTATTATATGAGGGTCAGTAAATGAGTAGCAGTATGCAGTGGGTAGATCCTTTACTGTAATCTTCAAAACAAAGAAGCACATAGTAAAACATGTCAGATTAGGAAATAAACAGACTCGGGCACATTATGATACTATCTTACAATTTAATAGATACATTATACTTTGGATCAATCTCAGTACTTCTATCAATATTAACATTTTAAAAAAAGAAATAATAATTCAAATGGATGCATACATGTCAATGAAAATAAAATAATGGAAAATTGGCCACTTAGAAATTGTTAAGTGTGAGTCAGTAAGTCACAACTGAAATAGAAGCTTCATTAACACCAGCCACATTTCTGGCCAGTCTACAGAGCTTATCATGAAGATTTTCAACCTGTGTGCTTTCTGGAACATAGCCATTCCACAGGAAATTCTCACTGGATATAGGTTCAACTGCAATTCTCGTCATTCTATCTCCATCCTGCATGAAGTCTGTCACAGCAGTGAAATAAATTACAGCTTGACTACAGATGCCATTATTGCAAGGTTTCCGGAGAAGATCCACATGACAAGGAGAAAGAGCCAAGTTTAAACCTAATTGCTCTTTACCTGTTTTAATGAAAACACATCTTTAGTGAGTTTTCCTCTAAATAATTCACATTTTGTATATTACTGTCAGTATAGATACCAACTTATTTACAAGCATTTTCATAAATTAATGTAATTATGCATATTTCTAAGCATTTGTAATGCAAAAACTCCTCTACATCTTCATACACACACCCAATAAAATGGTTTTGAATTTTCCAGTTTGATAGACAAATTGAAATCATTATAGGCTTTCTACTGTGACATAAAAAAGGTTGTCTGCATAGGTAAGTCTCCTCTTGGGAGTCACAGTACTTGTGCTCAAGAAAGTACCACAGAAAATGGTAATAATAGTAAAAAAAAAAAAAAAAAGAGGACTTCACCGCTGCATATACAATACTTGCAAAACAATAGGTCAACAAAATGAACTGAATTATAAACTTTGCAAGTATTATTGCATTCTGTTTATTCAAGTTGAAGAATATGGCTTCAACATCCACAGCAGTCAAAACCACCTGCTAACTTCAACAAATAATGGATTATTGGTGCATTCTTCCATACTTTCAGCAGCAGTGTATACAGCCTGTGAGTATTTTGGTTTACCATTATATAAAGTATTTCTAAATAATGTAACAGTTTCTCTGAAGAAGACAACCAGCAGGAAAATTTAGAAAAAACACATTAAACATAAAAAAAAAGAAGCAACAAAACCAATAGGATAACCCTTACCTTCATCAGCAGTATGTAACCTTAGTGAGATTTTGCAGTCACTTTCAAGCTGGCTAAACTCAGGACAAGGAATAGGAATGCTACTTTCTATTGCCAGTCTGTATTCCTTCCCATCTTCTGATATATCATATGTTTCTGGATATATCTAGCACAGAAGAAATTGTATTTAAAATGCAAGCTTTGTGAGTAAGCAACAACACTGCTTGCTAACCAGCTTACTAACACATCTTCCACACCCCTCCCCAGGCCACACTGTGAAGTTGACACCAGCCAATATTGTTCTTGCTTTAGTTACAAGGGCAGTAGGCCCAACATTGTTCTTGTTTCAATTGCAACTGCAGTGTGCTGGGACAATTTGGCACTTTCTGACCTTGCCTACTGGGGCAGTGAGTTGGTACCTTCTTGTCCTGGTGCAAGTACAGGGAGCTGGGAGGTTGAGGCACTCCCTAAGTGCACCTGCAACTCCTGTTGGCTGCAAAACGTACCCCAGACCCCTGCTGCCAAGAGCACAAGCCCCTTCTGAAAGTTACCAAGATCACCCAACAAGAACTGTGGCCACAATGGAAAAATACTGACCAAAGTCAATCATCTTGCAACCCTATAACTATTGATCGTAAAGTGAGGTCCTTTACGGGCTCCAGGATTGCAGCAGGCTGCTACCCCATATTTTGCCACATAAGATCAATGCCAAGGAAGGAAAAAAGTGATTAATTCACTATAATTTGGTCTCACAATGTTCAAAAAGCACCAAAATTTACTATAGTCTGCAGAGAAAGAAACACTTTGATCATAGGCTCACCTCTATACCTGTGTGTGTATGCAATTTAGTTTTCTGATTTGTTATAATAGTGTTAATGAACCTCAAATTGCTGCTATTCCAAAGCTCAAGAATCACTCCAACCCAGTCCTGACTCAATCTCCCCAATCTCAATCTAAAATCTTTTCTCTTGAGCCCCATTTAAATCACTCCAAGCTGATGCCAACTTTTTTGTTACTTCCACATAGTAAGTAGTAGAGTGAACCTTGTCTTCAAACTCTGTTAAGTTGCACTTCTATAAATCTGTATTAAAATTAATATCACTTTCCTAGTATCTTAGGTGGTGATTCTTTAAGTTACCTTAAGTTCCCTGCTCCCTCTGTGACATCAGTTAGGAGCACAGTGTAAAAAACTAAAGCAGTGGAATGTGACTGTGTATGGCCTGCTCCACTAGATCAGGCTTATTTAGATGGTCTGAAGAGCAGTGGCATACTGGGTAGAAGCTGATAACACAGCAGCAAGTGTCTTGAAGAGGTGGGAATAAGGGGCAAGGAGATGGAAAAGGCAAGATTAAAGGCCAACTAGAAAAGTGAGGAATCAGCAAACCACATTAACACCACAAAAAATTTATTCTCTGGGTAACTTCTGGAAGCTAAAATAACAGTTTGGTGCGTTGTTTGGGGGTAAGAGAAGAGGAAAGCTACCTACAGGCAACAATGTCCCAAAAGAATTTGGAAGCACCACATTTCTCCTGGGACTCCTCTGCATAAACTTACAATGCAGCTCATACTAGATGCATAAACTAAAATGCAACAAGAGATCAGTAACAGATGCCTACACCTTAGCGTTGTACACTGGGTGAAGTCCTGAATGCAGCCTCACGGGAAAACAAAATTAAAAAATAAAAAATTACATGAGACAAATCTGGACCCTGATCCTGCAGAAAGATAAAAGGCTTAACTTAATGAAGGGTAAATCTTTAAGTCATGAGGGCTATTCCCAACATATAATGACATGCAGTATGTCTTTCTCGGATTGCGGTCTCATTCCTGGCCAGCAAATAGGTTCCCATAGCTACATTTACAGTAGGAATTAAAAGGAGTTTGGAGCTTGGCCTCTGACCAAGTGGCATGGCACAGCTCATGTCCCAGCTCTCCTCCCTAAGCCCAGACCAGATTGGCCTCACCCTTCTCCTACATCCATGGCCAGCTGGGAAGAGGCCCTGGCCACATGCTGGGAGATCCTGTTAGAAGAGGCCAAAATCATGCCAGAAAAGGCAGCAGCGGTTAAACATAATGGACAAGAGCGTGCCAGGGCTCAGGTCTGAGCCACGGACCTCCTAGTTTATACATACAGCTCAGAGCTGACTCAAGCTGCTGGAAATCAAGGATTTTACTACATACCTGTGTTGCCGATTCAGCCTTCCTGCACATTGAGTACATGGGGAGCATAGAAATAGATTTCATTCTTCTACTTTTTGACAAATTTAAGTTCATTACAGCCAACAACATGCTCTATTAATTCAAAATTAATATATTTTGAGTGTTTTCTAGTCAGAGGACTGACTGCTGTAGCAATACTCAGAAAGATTGCTGCTACAATAAAGCAAAACATTATTTTCTTTCAAAATTACCTTAATGCCAGCAAAAAATCCTTTGCTCTCCACAGAAAAGCTTTGTATATCTGGCTTCTCCATGAAAAAAGTAGAACCGCTACAGTAGACCTGTAGGGCAAAAACAACATTATAGAATACATTTGTGGTACGAAGTGGTCACATGAAGACAAAACCCAGCCATCATGGGTCAGTTTGATGGATTCATCATGCCCAGTCTTCTGTTTGCACCAAAAGTTACCAATTGCCAGTGGTGCTGCTTAAGAAAAACACAAAAATAGACCAAGCACCCTAAGACCTTTTCCTGGCAAACTCCACCAGCAGTGTAGAGATTTCTTGAACTAAAGGCCACATACAAACCATGATGTTTAAGAAGAACCTAAGTCTTCACGGACTTAAATTCCTTCTGGAACATTTCTGCATCCCGTGATATCTTGTGGAAATGCATTTAATACTTATTACATGCTACTTATTTCTTTTTGTCCAGTTCACATTTTTTGCCTTTTAATTTTTGTTGAGCGTCCATTAGATCTTAAATTACGAAAAAAAAAAAAAACCAACCCATCCTCTCCTCCTCCTCTTCTTCTTACTATACTTTTTTCCTGATGTTATGACCCTGGATATTTTCTAGCTGAAGAATTTACTGTGATTTCCCTCCACTGAACCAATTCCATGCTACTAGACACTGTGGCTTTGCTTTAGTTTTATATTTTTCTTGTGTTTTGCTGTATCCCTTTTGAGAAGTGTTGACCACACACCCAATATTTCAGAGCCTGGGAAAACCAAAGCTTCATAGCAGCAGCAAGCAATTTATGACTGTGCCTTTCCCTTTGACTGTCACTGACCTAACACTGTCAGGCAACTATTCACAAAGTCCCCAAACAGTTTTTGAGGACTAGTAATTGCTATTGTTGTCCATAAACCATTCAAGCAGCCTGGCTTTGGTTGGATACACATGCACACCAACCACATGATTTCATGTTTTTTTTTATTTTAGCCAGGAAAAAATGAAGTGTATTTTGTTATATATAGGCAGAAAACTTACTGATTTTCCAATGCTTAAGCTTCTCAAAGTTACCATGAGATCCTAGGTCTTGATACTCCTGCCATGGAAGGTTATGCAGGTATTCCCACTGCTTTTGATGGCAGAGATTAAGATCCTAGAGACAAAACCCTCAAGCAGCAGCACATTATCAATTCAGAGGAAAGAAAACTACCTAATGAATCAATTATACAGCTTCTCACACCCTCTGGCTCTTAAAACCTCTCACTTGAGTTGCAATTTCATCTAAAATCCTCTTACTTTACAGTATCAAACAAAATCACAGTAGAGGGTGAAGAAGATGCAACTTGAATAAACATTTATCTCCTGCAGGCACACTATACTGTACTGAGACAGTCTCAAAACCTTAATGGCTGTGATAATTACTGATACATTCTGTGGTATTTCCACATTCATACTGGCACTGTTGGTGTAAAGAACAACTAGAGGCAGTATGCTTCTTCTAAGAAAAATTATACAGTACGGTACTCTGTCTCTAACAACTGTTAGTGTGTACTAAGTCATATTTCCAAAGACACAAAGACATTATAGTTATGTTTTAACATACTCTGTCTCCAAGTCTGACGTTTATACCATCTAATTCTAGAAGTGAGAATGTATCAACTGCTGTTTCATGTTTCAGTTCTTCTTTGATACCTTCAGGAGAAAGTCTTGACCAAGTTACAATGAATGCGACTGAGCTGTTTGCAAAAGGAACACCAAAGGTACACCTTAGGTAAATGGTGCCTTTGATCAGTTCTGCTACAATTTCAGGAATGGCTGGTAGTGGTGGTGACGCAGATGGAGATGAAGGAGCCAGGTTACCTAGTAAAACAGAAGTGTGGTGTGTGTTTTGTATTCTGTGCAAAAAAAAGTATCAGATGAAATGACATTGACATGTCTTTTGACAATTAATACACTTATAATATTTACATTTTTTCATAATTGCTTAGAGAACCAGAGAAATGTGTATTTTCCTTTTATTAATTATTAAAAAGAGAAAAAACTCTTTATCAGTCTTTGATTATGTTTTAGCCAATAGGAAGATGCTGAAGAGGGGAGGGAAAAAAAAAAAAAAAGAAAAGAAAAAAAACCTAAGGGAATAAAACACAGTTAATTGTTTTAACAGACATGAGAGAGTAACATGCAAAGGTATTTGTCTAACAGAGCATATTTTCCCTACTTATGAAGAAAAGGGAAAAAATAAAAAGAAGAGAAAAAAGAGCTATGTGAAAAGGAACAAAGTAACAATGTGATTTGTAGATATGTCTTATATTTGACTCCTAAAAAATCAAAGTAATCTGTAAATCGACATTATTAAAATTACTTTTTAAATTTTTGGTGCTTATTCTGAACATTATGCTGAGAAAATACTTTTGTAATCCAAGGTCTGAAATTACCTCCAAGCTGCTCATTTTGCAACAGACTGAGCAATACTGCTTGATAACATGTTTTTTTCCAACGCATAATATGACTAAATGTTGACATTATTGATCATAGATGCACAGAAAATCTCAAAAATCAAAACAAAATACTCACTGCTACAGATGCCTGGAATTTCCATTCCCTCAGGATCACAGGTCTGTGGCTTTACATCTGAAACAACTATAAATTGCTTTTAAATTGTGTATTTGTACACATACAGAGTGTGCTCTTAAATTATTGCTTTATGTTAAAAACACATTGAATATCACAAGACACTAATTGAAGTGTAAATTAGCAGAACAGAAGCCATCTTGTAATCTGATCCATATACAATCACGGTGTAGTCAGTACAAAGCCTTATATGTTGGAAATCACAAGTAGACTGGTTACATCTAGGAGAAAGGGTATGGAACATTTTGCCACCTCTACAACTTCTACTGAAGATGTACCCAACCAATACTTATAGATGTTAGTGAATAAAAATGGAATTAGACTGTTCTCTTGAATATATGTTTTGTTTCCCCAAATGATGGAGCGGGTCCAGCAGAGGGCCACGAAAATGATCAGAGTGCTGGAACACCTCTCCTATGAGAGCAGGCTGAGGTAGTTGGGCTTGTTCAGCCTGGAGAAGGCTCCATGGAGACCTTATAGCAGCCTTCCAGTACCTGAAGGGGGTCTATAAGAAAGCTGGAGAGGGACTGTTTACATGCGTATGTAGTGATAGAACAAGAGGCAATGGTTTTAAACTGTAGAAGGATAGATTCAGATAGGACATTAGGAAGAAGTTCTTTACTATGAGGGTTGTGGAACACTGGAACAGGTTGTCCAGGAAGGTGGTGAAGGCCCCAGCCCTGGAGATATTCAAGGTGAGGCTTGACAAGGCTCTGAGAAACAGGATCTAGTTGAGGATGTCCCTGCTTACTGCAGGTGGGTTGGACTAGATGACCTTTAAGGTCTCTTCCAACCCAAGGCATTCTATGATTCTATAAAGTCCACATCTGGATGTTTATTCATCAACTGTAAACCTGGACAGCCAAATTGAGTCCAGACCTGCATTTAAAAAGTAATCTTCCCTTTAGAGGCCTATGAAAAAGTGCTTGTGAATGCTCTTTTTCGGTATTTTGAATGTTATTTAAAAAAAAAAAAAAGTGGAAGTTTGCTCAAATCTGAAAATATCAGTGCACTTGTATCAAGGGTAGAAAATACTTAGTGACTCCACTCAAACTGAAGTCCAAAAGGGCAGCAGCAACACTGAAAACCTCATTCACCAAAATGAACAAAGTGCAGGTATTGATGTTCCATGCTTCAGTGATACAACATTGGAACTCCTTGGCATGTAGAGCAGAGATGGTTTGAAAATGTGCATCAAGTGTTTATCAAGTGTTAAAGGTAAAACTCGATATATACAGTAAACTACATTAAAAAAGCAGCACAAGACTACTATGCACTTTGCATGAAAACATCATCTTAAAAGAGGGCATTTAAACTCAAAAAGTGTTTCAGAATTACAGTATTCAGCAGAGACAAACCAGAATTATGTTTCTTGCCTACTTTGTTTTGAAAATTTGTAAAAAAAAAAAAATTGTAGTAAAAATTTGTTACAACCTTGCCTATGGTTTTTAGATCCTCTTTACTCTTCATGAGCAGTCATCCAAAGTAAATGCAAAGTTCTATAGTGCAGAAGTTCTTCCTTGCTTCAATCATTTGCATGCTGAAATGTCCCAGGTTTTTTGTTTGGTTTGCTTTTGGTTTTTGGGTTTGGGGGATTTTTTTGTCAATAAACCCTTGGAGAATGCCTTAACAATTGGACCTGAAGGTATAATGATGAGCAAGTAAAGCACCAGAAAACCCAGATACTTTTACTATTAAGCTTTTGAAAGCAGTCAGTAATAGAAAATATGACTTGGAGCAATACAATATATGATGCATAAAAATATTGCTAGTATTTTCACAGGTGTGTTATATGAGCTAACAAGAACTTCCTACTACAGTAATTTGTTGGTATTTCACAGTATTTGTAACTTAACCATGCCTTCATTAAGTTATCTAAAACATCTGACACGAATAATGAAATACTGAAGGTTTGAGCTGTGAACACTAACACATTGCAGCACAAGAGTCCAAGACAACACAAGGCATTGCAAAAATGCTCCAGTTCTTTCTCGTAGTACTAGTAAAGTGTGCATCAGCATTTCTGTGTTGAATTTTCTTCTAGCAATAATATGTATACTCTCCAGAAAGATGATAGAAGAGTTACTGTTAGAAAAATATTCTTAATGATACTAAACAATAAATACAATTTTCAAGTTCTTATACAAAATGTATTCTGATGTGTCTCTATGTGTATTCAGTAATGGGTAGTTCCAGATTATGAGTGCCATTGTAGGTACTCTTAATTTTGATTTCTAGATGTGTCTTCTATCTCCACCTCAGGATATCGAAAATTTCAATTCTTAAGTTTCTGGGCTTTGAACAATACTTGACTGCTAAATGTAAGATAAAAAGGGGTGGAATAAACCCATCTTACTGCACCAAGTAATTTTTGTATCATACCAATATTTAAAGTAGAACAAAAGGAAATGGCATCAAGTTGTGCCAAGGGAGGTTTGACATTAGGAAAAGCTTCTATACTGCAAGGGTTATCAAAGACTGGAACAGGCTGCCCAGGGAAGTGGTTGAATTGCAACCCCTGGATGTATTTAAAAGCCATCTAGATAAGGTGCTTAAGGATATGGTGTAGTAGTGGCTCTGGAACAGGTAGATAATAGTTGGACTTGAAAATCTTAACGGTCTTTTCCAACCATAGTGATTCTGTGAAAGTAGGGATTTCAAGAAACTGCAGCATGTATAACTATTTCCAGACATTTCATCTCAGCCAAGTATCAGAGAAATGCACGTACTCATAAACACACATAATTAGTTGAAGTAGAGCATGCATTTTTCTCACCTTCTGCACAATACCCCATGCATCCTTGGGTGGGCTGCAGTAAGTAAACAAAGAAATCTCCACAGTTCCTCACACTGACAGGGATTCGGAAAAGACAGCAGTTTTTTGAAGTGCTGAAGAAAAACTGCCATGTAGCACAAGCCGTTAACTGTTTGATCTCACCAGGTTGAGGCATGGATTCTGACTCCCTCAGAGACAACCAGACAGGGGCTTGAGTACCACAATGATTCATCTTCAGCACCAGAGAAAAACATCAGAAAATGGTTAATGCTATACCAAACTGCTGCTGTGCTCTAATGAGAGGTACATATGTATTCAATTAATCTCCTGCATGAGCTTTAAGCAAAGTTTAGACAGTATAATTGATGGCTTGCTTACTTTCCTCCTCAAGGTTAAATACAAATAAACACACAAGAGCCTGAAATCCTTCTTTGAGGCTAACAAATTTGTGTTTTTACACAGCCTATAATTTAATACCTGAAGAACTTACTTTGTCTCGAAAGGCTAACACTTGTGTTATAGCATAGTGAGTTGGTCTACATCCATTAACCTACTGTAGCTGACTGTGTGAATGGTATCTGAGCACAGCAAATACAGGGTGGAACATACATACACTGAATATCAACTAAAGATACTAAAGCTGATACATTTTATCCATCCTCTGCCATGGACTGAAGGCTCAGCTAACCTCCTGGATTTCTTCTAAGAGATGTGACCAACTAATGCAAGGTTACTGATTTGCAGCCCTAGACAAAAATGAAAGATGCCTAATAAACGCCATCTGTCTTTCAATTCCCCCACCTTTAGAAATAGGTATGCTTATAGCTGCCCTGCAACAACCTCATTGACTTTGTAGCAACCCTAAATCCTTTGGTATTTACAAAGCAGTGGGCTTCGCGAGGTCTGCGGTTCAGCTACTGATTGAGCAGCTGAGCTCTTGTTCCCCCTCTTGCAAACAAAACCTCGTTCGGTGCTTTTCCTTATGGAGTGGGAAGTGTGCTATGAAATAGTTTCCTTCACCCTTCAACCCTGTGGCTGTGTGAGGTCTTCAGGTTAAGGAAGCTGCCATGCAGGTCACAACTTTACAGCAGTACCAATCATGGTAACCAAAACATAAGCCTGATTTTCAGACACCAGAGTTTACTAGTGGAATACAAAAAAAATGAATCCTGAGAAAAGGAGACAAAGAAGGAATCTGGTCCCTGAATTATCAGAATGAGTTAAAGATCACCTCCTGTCTTTCATGTGCTACAGAAAGCAAACTGAAGAGAAATACCTAGAAGGAAACAGTGTGCTGAAACTAGTATCTGGAATATATTTCCATGAAAACTACAAATCCAAAATTGTGAGATTTTGAGATCCTCTCCTTCATACAATGCCTCAAGTATTCCTTTCTTTCACCTGACAGTTAAACAAGGTCTCAGATCATTCTGTCTTCAGATGTCTTGGTCTAAAGAATACTGCAGACTCATTGAGCAATTACTCATCTCAAAAGTACACCTTTCTCAATTTAGAATATCTGAGCCCATCATCAATCCATCAGACAGACAGAATTAATGAGAAGTAGACAGAAATGGGATGGATTGTTTAATGGAGTCTGAATCTTTGACAAAGATTAAATATTGCTATAATAAAAGTTCTCCTAAAGGGAAAGGAAGGAGGAAGTTTCCCAAAGAAGACATCAATTTTAGTTTGGTTTTAATGGTTTTTTGCTTTTTGACTTTGAGATTCCAAAATAAATGTCTTGTTTTTGTCAACAGATGCAAAGAAGCAGATGTCACAGCATAAATTTTGATTCAAAACTTATTCAGGAAATAATCTCTTTCAAGCTCTAATTATCTGGGCTCCTCTGCATTAGGATGGCAGCCTATTTTTAACAAATATTTACTAAGCACTGAGAACGTGCTATATTACTGAAATTTTCCTAGACGACCTGAGTGGGTATTTTGCTAGTCTAACATCTGTTCTGAAAAACACATTGTTTTCTCCCCTAGTTTATCATGCTGATTCTTTGCATGAAAGTATCCGTTTGAAGAAATTCCAACTAGTAGCTAGCTAAGTATTTTTCAGTGTAAAAGCCTGGCTAACAGCAGTCTCTGCAACACAGCCTTCTGAGTCCTTCAGTCAGCTGCACATTACAGATACTTCAGTGGCTTTATGTTGCTATAAAGATGTAATAAATAAATTTAGAAAAATAAGAGTGGCTGCTATAAACTCAATTTAATTTTATTAGTACATTTTGACCATTTTGTATTTCTTTAAAGTGTTTCACTGTTGGGCTTTTAAGAGACTGTGACCAGGCAATTTCAATTAGTTAGAAAAATCATGGGCAAAAATATTCTAATTATTTTTGATTATTTTTTTTTTAAGCAAAGAAATGTTTTAAAATAGGGAACTACAAAGATGTATCTGCTTAGAATATAACTATTACGGAGATGTTGGTATGCATGTGCAACGCATTACAAGTCTAAAGTATGAAATACTCCATGTAACTCTTGAATATTTGGGGACTTGCAGATGACAAGGCAACTAATCTTCAGTTACCTCTGTTAGTTCAAGTAATTTTAAGAGTAATCTCTTCCATCTAATATGATCATGTTAAAAGCCTCACAATTACTGGATTCATGTGGCTGTAAGTCTTTATACTGCTTTCACATGGCCTTCCTGACCATCACAGAGTTGCAGCTTTATAACATGATAGCCACACTATGCTGCCACTGAGAAAATGTTTCTTAGCAATTACTACAAATGACAGCTTCTGAGTGTTCTGAAAGGATGCAATTTATTGTCTTCTGCTATTGCCCATTCAGTGTAAAATTTTCAATGCTTAAGACTTAACTGTCCAGTTAACATATTTTAATATACTGAAGTATTTAGAGAGAAGAGGTACTCTGTATTCCATAACCATATTCTTTTTTTTAATATCTATCCTACTGAAAAATTCTTAAGAAAAAACATATGTATTTCCCATGATCAAATGAGTTGCAACAATTACCTCCACGCACTTGGTTGGCATCTCAGCAGGCTTGTCAAAAATCATAAAGCGATACCATCCTGGTGTTAGGGAATGGTCACATATTAAATCCTGAATAGCCGATTGCTGGAGGTGGGATGAATCAAAATCAATGCTTCGGTAAGGGCTCTGCAGGATCTGATGTCCACCAGGAAAGCATTCAAGAACTGTGGAGTGAGAGTATTTCAAGTATTAAGATGGAATGCCTAACAAGTATGTCAGAAAAGAGGTTAAGTATTTTTAATGGCAAAATATAGATATATCACAATGTGATGTGAAGCTACTTTTACTGCAAAACATATTGAAGTCTTAGTAACAACAACAAATAGGTATGCTAGTGCTCTAAAATTTTATAGAATTAATAATGTAATAACTTTCCCTTCTTTAAGTGGACAATGAATGTGAATTAATAACCACATCAGGCATTTACCCTAGATGTAAAAACAGTGGAAAGGAATATATTTATACTTTCTCTCTGGATTTTGATTTTTCTACTTCCACTGATGTTTATGAAACCTAACAACCTGAATAAAAACAGGATGTCAGATATCCAAGAGGACCAAAATCTTACCTCAAGAGGAATAAGGATTATCCAAAGGTCTTTTGTAAATAGGCTAACACTTTACAGGGTTCCTGTGCGTGAAATGAAGAATTCCCCCAAATGGATAAGAGGCAGTTGCTTGTAGTTTGCATGTATACATGCAGACAGCAAAAGTGCATGTGGAAATGGGTAGATACTTAGTCACACATTTTAAGTGAATTTGCATGGCTGACATGCTCTGTTTTAATAAAGTAAATACCACAAACATTTTGGGACATCTAAATGACCTTGTAGCCTCAAAAAAAAAAAAGTCTCAAAGTTGCTGATAGGTAAAAGATGAAGGATCAGAATTTGAAGAAGTCTTTATGATTTTTTTATTAAAATGCAGACTCATTCAGCAATAAAGGAAAATGCCAGAATTTCTGAGTCTGATCTGGCAGCTGAGTTTATCAAAGACAGCAACAATAGAAGTTCTGGCTAATGGCATATTTACGTGCAATGTACAGAATGGCCATACTTCCTCAGGAACGTGCTTGAGAAGTGAAAGTAGGGGAAAACAAACTAAAAGAATGTTTGTAAGTAAATGATTTTAAAAATATACCTATTTACCTTGCTTTTAAAACTGGAACCAACTGATGCTGACTGTGAATGGAATTTCAGATTTTACTGAATGACACGTTTAATCTTAATTCTTACCTCTACTGTGCTACTAATGAACTAAAAAAATGCAGCTGTAAGCAAAGCTCTATACTCTTACATCTTGAATAATAATACCCTGCTATTCAATTATCGCCTCCAGGTTTTTTTCTGTTTGTCTCATATTCTACATGTTGTAATTGAGTCTCTGATTACAAACATATTGTGGTTTAAATCATG
The DNA here is from genome assembly GCA_025331215.1 of Actenoides lindsayi. Lineage (NCBI taxonomy): Eukaryota > Metazoa > Chordata > Aves > Coraciiformes > Alcedinidae > Actenoides > Actenoides lindsayi. The sequence continues at coordinate 27,514 of WTSP01024913.1, read as the reverse complement.
CAATAATGTGCTATCTTCCACATTTTCTGTGTAATGACATGAAAAACACAGATAACCACAGTTATAAAAGAGTTTTAAAATCAAGTAATTCCCCTTCTTAAATGATGATGCCCCAGTGAAAGAACAGACTTCATCTCTTTCAAGCACAGTATAAGAATCCTACAGTCTTTTAAAGCCTAAAGATGTAATCTGATATGGCTTCAGGCTACCCAGGCAGGTAACAATAGCTTTATCTTCTGTCCTTTAAGGGCAGATGGAAGTCAATGTGATTGACTGTGCCACCACTGTGCTTCTGAGTTGCTTGTAGTAGCCTGTAGGCTATTCCTGTCCATACAAGTTGACCTTATTGAGAATTTATCCTTCAGTGGAATTTGAAGAAAAGTCCTTGAAGAATCACAGGTCAGTCATGTGTGTTATTAAAATGTTTTCCAAGCAAGCTACAGCACAAGCGGTTTATGAACCATGGTGAAAGTTTCTTCCTGTCTTCTCTTTATTGGAATTCTCACTTTCATAAAACACTCTCATTAGGTTTCTTTCCTGTAACTGAATCACGCCTGATACACTTAATATCTGTCACCTTTTCCTTTAATAAATCAAGCTAGACACAAGACAAGTCTTTATTTTCTTTTCTTCCACAGTTTAATTAGATCATCGTTTGATAGATCTTTAAAACAGCTGACTGTACTCACTTGTAATAGGGTTATAAATCCTACTAAATATCAAATTATACGTTTCTTATTATTATGCACATGACTTTATAATGTCACCCAGCTCTTTGTGTATTCTTTCTTCCTTATCAGAAGTAGGCTAATATTTCCATAGTTATTGCTTGGAAATCTCATGTTGTGTAACACTGATTTATTTAATTTTTTTTATTTTTTTTCCCTTATTTGTTCTGCAAAACAACTGAAAATAACTGTTATCATCAATAATACAAAGTAAACTATTTTACTACACATCTGAGTGTAAGCAATGTGCTTTCTAACTCTAGCAACTGCAGAAACAAACAAAACTATCATATTTACGGACACATATACAAAAAAGATGAATGTTGTGTTCTCTGAAAGACTTACCCCTGGAGACCAGATCAGCTCAAATCACAGGTATTTAAGAGGGAAGTTGGGTAAATTTTCCACTGAAATCATGATTTCCTTATTCAGGACGTATAAAAATATAATTTTTACATTAGAATTCTTTCAAACTTCATTCTCAGAACAACAAATACCAATTTTGTTGTAATGGTCCAGAAAAGATTTGCCTGTGGCTAACACCCAGCAACTTTCAGCCCAATAAGTCAAGTCTGACAAAATAATAAGGAACTGAAAACAGGGTCTGATAACTTGAAAGTGCTAAGGAAGCTTACCTACAGGGCAAGCTTACCTACCTCCTCTGCCTAGTTTGGGAAAAACACTGAAGTATGGGAAGACATACGTGCTACTGTTGACTTGACTTCATCCACAATCACAAAATACTCTGACATGTTCTGACACAAAATGGAAAACTCATGTTAGTTTTTACAGAATTTAAATATTATTATTCTTAGTGGAAATCCTTTCATATATATGGGAATATTCTTTTTTATCATTTCCTTTCAAACTTTTAAATATATTAGTGATTTAACAACTTGAATTTTAAACATTTGCTTTAGGATAACGAAATTCTGATTATAAAATACACAGATGAATACTTGAGAATTAAGACCATGAAATTCAGCCTCCTTTGTAGATTGCACACCAGTGGTTTAACTTAACCTAGCAGAGACACATGAAATAGGTTCTGAGGAGATGCTTATTTCTAGAAACTCAAATTCTCCCATTTTGTGTGAAGGTCCAGATACTACATACTGTCTGCTGAAAAAACAAACCATCTTGGGAAAACATGCAGCTGTTTCCCTAGAGTTTGAGTTTACTTATATTCTGTGTTTCTTTCTACAAACACCCTGTTTATACTGTTTATAGCTTTCTACTGTTCTTTTAACTGAGGTTTCTGCATGCCAGGAAGAATTTGATGCCATATTTGTTTTTTCCTGACTGTCTTCAGGATTAATACGGTGAGCTTTGCCTGGATTCATCCAAGATCTACTTGGTCCTGCCAGATACTGAGAAATGTGACCCAAAGCCATAAAAGAACTCAACTTTTGCTACATCTTCAACACAAGAATAAGTACTGTGCCAGTGGATGAGCCTTTTGAGAGAGATATAGACAAAACCTCTGCTACCATGGGGTTTATACCATGACTATTACCTAGGTCAGGTAATAGGTGCTCTGAGCACCACATATTAACCAAAATTCAAAGAGGTTCTTGAAATGAGCACAGGAGCTCATTTTCCAGAAGGAGATATTGAAGTGGCTCCTGATGACTGCCTCTGAGGCACTCAGGTGGAAAACAAAGGAAGTACTTTTCTATTCCCTATTCCTATCTCTGTTCCAATCCATGTGCAGAGAGGAGACCATGATTTTCCACCTGTCCATAATTATGTCCAGCATTACGGAGCAGTCAGGAACTCAGGACTGCTGGGTGCAAGCCAGAGTAGAGGTGGAAAAAGGAACCCCTTGCAGAGTACAGGCAGGCAAGGGCAGAGTGGCAGGACTGGAAAGTCAGGCAGGAATAGTTTATCAGTTTCTATCTCCTGCTATCAAAAGGTCAGGGCATGGCAAGTGATTACAGATAAACAAGTAGTGCCATTAGCAAGTGCCTGCTCTGATCCTAAACGTGCTTTTCCCTGCATCTACTGCCTGTAAAGGATGCAGCCTATCAATAGCCCAAGGCAGAAACTGGATCTAGGACTCCATTTTAAGAAGTGCTCAGATGAATTTAACCTCTTCCAAAATACTGAAGTAGAAAGAAGTTCACTTTTTGGAAAAAGATATACTGAAATAAGTATTTAGGCTAACAATTTTAAAGCAAAATATAAAAACGACTCTAACTATTTACCTACAAGATAACATTTGCTTGGATGAGACATATAAAAGAACACGGCCACGAATGCTGTGGCAACGACAGCATCACAATGCAATAGGAATATGAATCCTTCTGTACATAGAATCACCAAGAAAACAGAATCAATGTGCACACATGAATTCATCTTTATAAATAACCCGAACTGAATGCCATGCTTTTCAACCACTCACGTCCACACCCTAAGAGGTGCTTAAAAAAGTTGCATAACCTTTAAAAACTGTAAAGGGGTATTTTCTAGTAGGTCTCAACGTAATACTATTGTATTTACTCTTTATGTAGATTTATTCACAGAAACTTGAAACAATACAAGTATGGGTTTTTGCACGGATTTTGCAAAGCATTTTGCAGAGGTCCCGGGTAAGGGTGAGCCCATGCACCGCAGAGAAAAGAGAGATAGCACGAATTCACGTTCCAAGAATTAGGTTTTCACTTAGTGTTTCCTGCAGGTGCACTCTTACAATTCTTATTTGGTCGGTTCATGAAGTTAAACCTCTTCCAGTGAAACTCGTTACGAGTAACTATCGGGCTAGAAGACAAGTGATGTGCGGGCGCAGGCGAAGGACCCGAGCCGAGCCCCTCCCTGGGACCGGACAAGAAGGACGTTCCCTACGAAGGGCAGCATCGAAACCCGGCGGGGCCGAAGGCGGGCGCTGCCCTCTCCGCGCCAAGTCGCGCCCGCAGCCTCCGGCCGCCCCCGCGCCGTCCCCTTCACCTGCTGGCGGCGACGCCCCCGCCTGCAGCCGCTCGCCGCCTCTCGGTGCCCGGCCCGGCGCCGCTTACCTCGCCGGCGGGGCCCCGCCGCCGACAAGCACCACAGGACGGCGACGCAGAGCCAGAGGCTGTGGGCTGTGAGGGATGCCCCTGGCATGGCCACTCCGCCGCCCCGCTCGCCCCGCGGCCGGGAGGCTCCACCACCCTGCTCCCGGGACGGGCGGCGACTTCGCGCTCTTCTGGCGTCTTCCTGCGCCCAACCCGCGTCTTAGTGCGGCCCCTCCCTCGGGGGGGTCCTCGGTAGGGCCCGGCCCTCCGCCCGCCTCCCTGCCGGCCCCCGGCCCGGCCCGGCCCCGCCCCAGCGGGAGTCGCGGTGGAGATGTCCGCTCCCGGCGGTTTGTGAGCTGCTATGGCCTCTGCCCGAGCACGGCGAGGGGTCGAGGTCGTTGGGCGCCTGGGCATACCCTGCCCGGGTGCTCCATGGGGCAGATTTTCAGCAAGAAGCCAAACGAAACACTCAGGGATGCTTGTCCACAGCTTTAGGAGGATCCTTTTCGATATCCCAGACAGACCCAAAGCTGGTTGGCATCAAGAAAAAGCAACGTCCTACTGTCCTCCATCCCCTAATTGTTTTTATTTCCTAATGTGCAGTAAAATGCTGAAGAAGAGCCTATTTCAGACTGCATGCTGTGAAAAACAGCAGGAGTGTTTTATACTTCTGCATTAGTAATAATTGCAACCTGCTGAGTTTGATACCGTTAATGTGGAATGAGTTTAGCAAATATTTAACAGTTTCAAGCATCCAGGTTTCAAGGCTTGCTGGAAGATGCTTCTCATTAGAAATGTCTAGCAGAGAACAAAGAAGAGAACAAATCTTCACACAGAAGATTTGGTAATGCTGGTATCTGTAGGCCTGAGATTGTGCAAGCGCTGAACTGCTTGTCACAGGCCAAGGTGTACAGCAGCCCACAGAAATGTTTTGGTGTCTCCATAGGACATATATAGACCTAAATCAAATAACTGTTGCTGACACTGAACAGCTTACTGCCATCCACTTAATCTTCAAGGGTAGAATTTCAGTGAGGACTCTGCTTCCAGGAGGTACTGACCTGGGGGACTCTGCAGAGCAGGTTTCCCTGAAGAAGGAGATACCAGGAGAGACACAGCAGCATTGTGTGTGTAATCTCAGTCCTCTGTTGCTCATGCACAGAGGCTTTTCTTTGCAAGAAGCAGTTCAGGTCCGTGACAGCAGCAAGTTTTTAAAAGGAATCACCTGCATAACCTGAGAGTTAAAATCAGAGTCTTGGATTTCTGTCCATTCTTCAAACCTGATACTTTTCTCTTTAGCATTCAGGGAAATTTTAAGGATGAGTTTTCCTAATCGTTTAGTCAACTGAGTTATTTGCTACCAGATATGATAAAATCTTATCCTGAAGAGCTGCATATACCTGAAATCAGTTTGGGTTTTACTTTTATTTTTTCCCAAACTGCCAAAAGGAATCAAAGAGGTATTCTACAAAACAAGTTACAAAATAAGGACCTAGAAAGAGAGATGTGAGAATCTTTGACAGAATTTAAACATTGAGCTACTTCTTTGACCCCTGCTGGTCATGGTGAGTGGTATTTACAGGAGGATTAACACCTTTCATCATGGATCATGCAGGAAACTGAAAGAGGTGGCAATAACTGCTGCTGGAGTAAAAATACCTTTCATCTTTTTGGCACTGGTTTTCCTCTGACAGCTCCTTCTGATACTATCAGCCTTGTAGACACAGCGACAGCAGAGCAAGAGGATATCGTGGTCAAAAGATCTGACACCTTGCCAGAGGTACCTGTGCTCACAGTGACAGAGTTGTGTCAGTGACAATTAAATTAATTAAAGAAGTATAGATCTTTCCAGCAGGTTGCAATTTCAGAAAGTTTTAGACAGTAATTTGCATAGTTTTAATTAAGTAAATAGTAGGCTACGTAAAATCAGTTCGCACTACTGAAACATGTCTTTCACTTACAATGGAATATGAAGCCAAACTACAATTTTGCATGTGCATATTATTAAGCAGCAGGATATTTGGGTGGAAAAAATGAGACCATCCAATGTAGGAAGAATTTATAATAAATGATTATGTAATCCAAGTCATTATTGCTGTCAACAGTGTAAAGTTCGACTAAAAACACAACACAGGGAGCAATGGTATCAATGTTAGGGAGGATTTAGACATTACAACACAGAGCAGCATTTCCCAGAGTGGATTTTATGAATAACAACGAAGTAGGAGAGATGTAAGGTTTATTGTGAAAATTACTCCAGGGCTAACTTGCAGTTTAGTAATCTTAGTCTGTTCAGCAAAGCTTTTAAAAGTTAAGGTGGTTTCTTCAGTTTTGTCTATGAATGAGCTAAATTATTTTTTTGAATGAAGCCTGAGTAGAAGTGCTTTTGCTGACTCAGGACTGACTTATTAGGGAGGGAAGAGCACAGTGGTAACTTGGAGAATACAGACGTGTTGGATGACAAGGAGCAGGGACTTGGACAATGCTGAAAATAAGAGTCACTGCAGAAGTTTAAAAGGTCAGATAAAAAAGATGTCTCTGTTGATGCTAAGTCCTTGGTGCTGCAACTAGGTTGTTCTGATTTAATGGTTATCTGCAAAAGTTTGTGACTGTGCAGCTCCGGCATCTGTGTTTGTGTAACAGGAATCCTATAAAAAATGTGAATGAGAAAAAAAGTGCAACTTTCTCATAAACACAGCAAACATAGCAGCTCCTTACTTTATCTGTCACTTCTGTTGCCAACGTGCTAAGTGTGATCTCTCTAACAGTGCACCTGAGATCATGAAGTTAGTATATAAGAAATACATGTCTTTAACAGTATTTAACAGGATGATATTATTTCAAATTGCATTTGGGAGGATAGTCCAGAGAGGCCAGTAAGCAAATGGATAGCAGCCTGCTTAAAGATAAAGAAGTAACAGCCTTAAGTATTTTAGGTAACTAAGTCAAAACTAAGAACAATCAGCAGTGCTTGCCAAAATGTGTGCTTAACTCTTAAGGTTATTGGAATTGGAAATGAGAAATCACCTTTGAGTTTCAAAACTATTTGACTACAGACAAAGTCACGAATGTTTTTTGTAGTTGTACCCAAGCTCCAAACTCAAAGGTAAATAAGGCGATCACCTAGAACAAAGGTAGCGTTTGTGGTGGGCTGCTTGGAATAACAAGTAATTAGTGTGAACACTGGTGCACAAGAGAGGGGAAGCAGAGGGTGAGAGCCGAGGGCAGCAGCTGGGTGGGTAGATGCTGTCCTGAAGAATGTATCTCCAACTCTGACACTTAAAGATTTTTAGTGATATTTTGTAAACTAAGGCAAACAATTAGAGAGAAATCCGATTAAGTTGAAACTGAAATTGCCCACCATATCTGATTTATTATAAGCCTTTTCTTTCAAACTATGTAGCTAAGAGTATGAATGGAAGTCTTTCTTAAATGAATCCTCTGTGCCTTACCATTAAGCCTGTCTGTATTGTAAGGAAAGTAAATCTGAATAAGCCCTTTAAACCTATGTTGCTGGATTTGTTATCTGCACAGAGATAGAATGTGGATGATAACTCCAAATAAAGCTGTGAGCAGAGCTTGGAAGCTGGGAGAAATTTCTCTGCAAAGCTTCAAAGGATCATTGTAGTAATGCCAGGTGCTGAATGTTTGGGAAGAGCTGCCTTCAGCAGATAACACCCCTCCTGTAAGGAGCAGATGGCTGAGAGATAGCCCACAGATCTGGGCAGATCCAAAAGCATCAGGGAGGGATGAGTTCTCTTGCACTTGCCCTTTAATGTTTCTAGTTCTTTCTGTTTGTAAAAATAATTTCTTTTCAATTGTGCCAGTTCACGTATGTGAATGGGAATTGAACTTGTCTGTTCCAAAACAATAATTTGTTAACATTTTTTTTGTCTAATCTAATTAATTCTGTCCTTAAAGTCAAATTCCAATCTTCCCTTCAAATTCTGGGTCATATGACTTTTAACTTAGTTAAGTTTCATTTGATTTAAAAATGTGGCTTAACAGCTCTGAAACTAATGTCCTGAAACATCACTGAGACATAGAAAGACACAGTAAGACACATTGCCAGTTCCAGGTCAGAATGAGATATTTGGTTCTATCCCCCATCCCTTTCTTTGACACCAAATAAATAGAAACAGAGAGCCAGTAATGGTCATGTGGATTTATTTATATCAGTCATTATGTGGCTAACATTACAGCATTACAAGAGGTTACATTTGCTTATGTTTATTCTGCTGGCAGCTTTTTCTGAAAACTGCATGGCTTTTGAGTGGCATTTGTTTTTCAAAATGCTTTTAAAATTTGTAGAGGGTATTTTTTAAGCTGACATGTAAATACTCAGCATTGACAGTCTGTTTAGCTTTCAGAAGTAATGACTGACATCTTTAGTATGTTTTAGCTCCTAATTCTCTTTTGTATTAGACCTCTTGTATATACTATATTTGACTTATGTAAAGGACTAAAGTATATAAAAATCTAATGTCATTTGGGTTGGATAAGCCATATGAGGTTTAATATAAATTGTAGGAAATCTATCTCCAGGGGTTACTGAGAGCCAAATAAAATCAGTGGTAGGCTTTTCATTAACTTCGAGTGTCTTTGGATCAGCCCCTTGCTCTTTTATGGTTCTCAAGTATTTTTACAGTCTTTATTACATAGTGGCTTGAAACTTAACTCAAAGGTCTATCAGCTGTATATACTCAGAATGTGCCAGGATATTTTGAAGTCTGCAAGTCCCTTGGCAAGTGGAATATTAATGGAATGATCTTTTTTTTTACCCATACTGAACTGTGTCACTGACATGTAATTAGATAGATAGTTGTGTGTGATGCAACTCTAAACTGTTTACTTCTTCTCCTTCTGTCTCGCATGTCTTTGTGCGTGTACAGCTTACTTAGTTGCAATTTTCAAAAAGTAGGAAAACATAGAATCCATTCCATAGTTTATATAGACTAAATTCTACTTGAGTAAGGTCCAAAGCATTGATCTTGTAGGTAACCATCTACTTCACACTTTTAGTCTTACTGACTTTAGCCTATTTATATTTGAACTACTATTTTTGACATTTGTGGAAAAAAAATAACATTAATGGGTAAAAGTCTTGACTAAATTACATTCTCTTCTAAAATGCAGATGAGAAAAAATATTCTTAAAATATACAACCTATTCAGATTACAAATAAATAATGATTTTTCTCAAGTTCTCTGATTACCTTTGTTTGTAGCAAAGGCTTTCATCATTTAAAGACTCAAACATGTTTTAGTGGAAACCCTCAAGATGAAGGGGAATTTAAAATCAAAACTCTCACATCCTAGAGCTAGGAGATATGTTCTTTCTGAGCTTATCATTTCTTCTCCCAGCTTTTACCTTTTATGTGGGACCAGCTTACTAGGATGCGAGTCAGTAAGATCACTGAGCAGCCAACTCCAAACACAGATGTGGCACCCCCATAAGAGGTACATCCTATGCACACTCAGTGGCTATCTGATAACACTGAATATACAAACAAATAAACAATGGCTAGCTCAGCAAGGAAAATATGCATTCACCAAAACAGAAAATGCACGTTCTCTGGCTTTGTTTTATGAAAGGGTCTGTTTTTTGACTCAAGGAAAGAGTTCACAGCTGAAGGTCATAACAGGAAGGAAGCACATTGAGTAGGATTTACCTCAGCTTTGACTACTGTGTTAAATTAGTCTGTGTCTTTCCTTAAGCTTTTGACTGTGTTGTAGAGAAAGTTGGTATTTATTTGTTTAACAAAGGGTGGGATGGTAAGAACAGATGCACTCTAAAGGAGCAGAAGCACAGACCATCAATTAGTTTCAGATGGGTGGAGTTGCACTGATTTTTGCTGAAGATTTCACCCATAATTCCTGTTTTCATGTGTATCTTTAGATATGTATTAGGAAGAAACTGAGAAGAGTCCTTGCAGCGAGAAGCATTTTTTTTTCTCCCAATTTACCATTGGACTTTCTCGAGGCTTTAAACAAGTATTTAGAAGAATACGAATTCTTCCTGCCCCACACTAATGGAGAATATGTTTCCTGTCTGTTCCTCAGATGAAAATATATTCTTGGATAGGAGTAATAGCTCACTGCACATAGCACTTTTTTGGCACAGCAAATTATGAAAATGTTTTTTATCATCTGTAGTCTGAAGAAACTGGAAGGGCAATCTCTGTCTGGTGCCCTTTTAACTTACGTCTTTGATGGTTTGGCCATTGGCATTTTTAGGTTAACACCCTTTGTTTTTAAAATTCTTACAAGAATAGTCCATGACTTGATCTGACAGAAATCTATTGACACAGAAACAAAGCACAGATCTCATTTTGAAGTAGTAATAAACAAAATTAAAAAAAACTATCTTACAAAATTGTGCAAGGTAGTGTTGCTACTTGGATTTCTGAAAAATCAAACAATGTGAAAATTCACAATATTATTACAGTAGTATGCCAGATTTAAAAGCCAGGTTCTAAATTAATTACACTGAATTATTTTGAAGGCTGTTAACTTCGATATGTGTTAAATGTGATGCAGCTACAGTGTCTGTCTCAGGAAGCCCTAAGCATTAGACTGGAGAAAATTGAGAACAGAACAAGGAATTATTTAACTTGTGTGTTCTCTTTTCTACAAGCAATATGGTATTGGTCACTCTCAGACACTGTCACTGAGAGCTATATGATTTGACTTTTCTTATGTTCTTAATCTTTAGCAAGGGCCTAAAGAGAAAAGGGATACACAATTTAACAAGGCAGCAACAGCTACCTAGCCATTGCCAAGTTTGGGAAACCTTAGAGGGCTTGTGAATGTCTTACTTTCCTCTTTCTTACTACCCCTATCTTGTAAACAAATTCATGGGGGTAGTTGAGAGGTAAAGAATTTAACTGATTTCTGGCAGACATTGAATTTAAGATTAAATGTGCATATGGATTTTCGGGACTGGACCCTTAGTACTTTGGAGTTGTAAAAATGTGTCTTAAAATGGAAAGGGGATATACGTGCAAGTCTGGAGAAGATGTGCTCTAAATGAGAAGGGAGGAGATGTCTGCCCAGGTAACACTAGGAAGTATTACAAGGGGAAAATGGAGAGGAGATCTTGTAAGCCAGGGTCAGACTGAAAATTTCAAATTAATATTTCTACGTCAGATCAGTTGTGCGCATCTGAAGGGTGAAAACCAAAGCCAAGATATTAACAAAATCCCCAAGCAAACCAATGCAGGATGAGGACAACATTTGTAGTTCCTATGGATTGTTTCAGTGCCCCTGGGAGAGGTCACCATCTTTGCATAGGCTTTGCCTGAGGCTGAATTTTACGGTAACATCCAGATCTTTCCGAAGTATATGCACCTGTATATTCACACTATTGTATCCAAGGAAAGGAGGACCATTCAGCTGCCCGGCACTGAAGTCACAGCATCCATTCTGTTTATCATGTTACAGTTTTGTCAGGTTTATGCTTTAATTTCTTTCCCACATTTTTTGGCTAAACTGGGTAAATTTATCAGTGCAAAGTGTTTCTTAGCTGAAAAAACCCAAACAAACAAGAAGTAGATTCCATAAACACTCTGCACAGAGAATTTATTTACTAGAATCTCTGTAGAAAGTGATGATAAAGAGGCAAAGTGGTACTAATCTCAATGTGATCTGACTTGGAGTGTTTTGCTCATACTTTCAATATTATACAGATTTTTTTTTTGAGTCATATTGTTAATGAGATACCCCAGGGCATAGACGTGACCCACACAATAGAGAAGTAGAGAGCAATAGTCTCAATCAATTCCCTGCTGCTATGAATCATTAACAGTGTGGTTTGGTTTGGTTTGGTTTGGTTTCTCTCTGTCACTCATTCTCTCCACTTGCCTTCCTATGGAACTTTATATTTTTGGCTATCACTACAGATCATAAGTTTCTTAGCAAGGGTTGGTAAGCATGCCTTGAGTCTTTAATGTATCACTCTGGACAAAAGCTCTTACATGGATGCCCAGTCTTCCTGTTGTCAGGTTTGTTTAGGACAGTGGCTTTATTCCTTGCACACCTCTTTCAACAGCTGGAATGAGTAGATCAGAATTGTCATATTTAACATTACATTTCTAAAGAACTTCAAGTTTTGAAGCTAACAGTAGGAAAAAACAGAAATGCTGAGAAAGGAAAACTCTAGGAGAGATTCTGAAAGGGGCAGCAAAAAAAAAAAAAGTTCAGAAAAATCTCAGGATAGAAGTGCAAAAGCCTCATTTAAGTTATTTAAATAGAGACCTGAAACTGCAGTCAGGAATCTGTTTAAAGGAAAATCTTGTTTTGGAAAAAAGAGACACAATTATGTGGCTTCCCTGTATGATGTAATAGTTGTAAAATTCTATAAATAAAATTTTAAAAGGTGTCTTTTCTTAATGAGATGTCAACATCTGCATGAATTAAGTGCCAGAAGACAATGTAGGTATTGGATCAAATTTCAAAACTATGCACAATAGTGCAGGTGTATTGATAACAATTGAAAATGGAAGGGAGAAAATAATCTAGTTCAATTAGATTAGTTCAAAAGATTAATTCTCATTTTATTGGTATTATAAGAGACTGTGGTAGATGGCTTTTTTTAATTATTTAATGTCTTTCTGGTATAATGCTGATCTAAGTACTCTCTTCAGGTTTTGTAATTTCTGTAAGTTTCTGTTCCATTTCCTTCCTTCCTCTATGGTTAGGAATTTTGGTACGAACTGTGTGAGATAATGAGTTGGCTTTTGGAGGTAGAGATTTGAGTAAGGATAAAGAAAATGTAACTGCTGTATTCTGACATTTAATAATGTTGATAATCTCAGTTCTGTAATTTTAGGAATAGATCATCAGTAGATCTGGGAATGAATGCCAGATGGTCAGTGTGAAGACAATTAATCCTTGTGGCATCTTTCTTTATCATATAAGTTTTGTTCCAATGAATTCATAGGTCAAGACTGAATAAAACAATACCTTAAGCAATAAAAATTAAACAGAGATAGTCATACTTAAAAAAACCCCTCAAAACCATCTACTTCATTTCTCCAGCAAGAACAAGTCTGTAGTGTCTTGGCTTGCCCTAAGTTGCCTCTCCTACACAAACTACTTGTAGACATTTGTCTCTGCCTTAATCCTTCCCCAAACTCCATGGTTATAACATAATCTCTTATATTTTCCAGTCAAAAATGCACCCTTTCCATATCATAGCTGCCTCACTTCAGAGCTGCTATGTTTATATCTATGGTCCTAACAAAGGAAAATCATGATTGACTTCTTCCATTTAGAGGCATATTGTTTATGTTTGAGAAAACATGTAAGCAGGTGAGTTAAGACTGAATGCCTTCTTTGCATTTCTTAAGCAAAGACTCATTATTCCAACCTATTGAGGCAATTTATCTTCTTTGCAGTAAAGAAGATACTGTCTTTAATTTGACTTCATAGGTGTTACTTTTACAGTGCACCAAATCTTTTATAAGGGTATAAAAATCTCTGGTTTCTATCTAGAAATAGCAAAGTATTAGTGAAATAGAGCTAATTATTAAATAAATGGATGCGTTAAACAATGTACACATGTGATTATATAACTGAGAAAGATATTGAGTGCTATTGCTAGAATTGTAATACTTTATATTTATAGTATGGATGTCCTTGAAGTAATTACTAACATCGAGTCCTCATCTACTTAGGTTCATACAACATTCTTCAAACTTGAAAATTTTCAGATTAATTAGCAGCTCATGCTCTTTCTGATAAGAAATGTGGTTTTGACAAATAACTGAAGGTTTTGGTAGGTAAATGGAACAAAGCAATGTGTCTTTTCTGTCAGCAGTTGAAAGGCTAGTGCTGGGAAAACATAGTATAGCTGTATCTCAATTTCCAGTTCAGTGGAATTCATCAGCTGAAAGAGCTTTGAGCTGCTGTGCTTCAAGGAGCTACAGAATTATTTTTTTTTACTGTTTTTTTTTTACTGTTTACTGTTTTACTGTCAGTGGTAAAGCATCCTACTACTATTGGTACTTTAAGTGTTCTTCTTTATGAGCCTGAGTTATGAAAATTTAAAATTAAATAAATGTATTTTATTGTTAATAATCTCCTGTTAGGCCTATTGTTCTGTAATACTCTTTAGTTTTCAACACATTTACTGTGTGGTTCAGAGATCACCCATGGGCTTGGAGAATGCTTTCAGCAGGTCATTGATGAAACTGTCAGATGAAATCAACATAAAGGATCCCAGGAGAAAATGTAAAAAGATGAGCCAAATTACACTGTTACATTACAGTGATGTCTGAATGCGTGTTGGGGGAGAAAGGTTGAAAAGAATGAAAAATGCTGGGTGTTGTAATAGTCCCAGTTACACTGGTGGGGCCTCACAGAACTACATGACTTCATGCTGATAAAAGTTTGCCATAGGATTTATATGATTTTGATACAGTTCCAGTGATTAGGGAGAGAAGACTGTGCGTTTAAGTGGGTTTTCCTTCAGTCCTGCCTGTGTGGTTTTAGTTTTCCACTGCATATAATAGCTCTGCAGGATCTACTGTCATGAGTTCAAAATACAGTACACAAATATAGTATCAGAACAAGAGCTACAGAAAAACACTGAATAAGAAAGCTTCCCATATCTTCAACAGTCATTGAACACCTGTGAAGATGTAAAATACCACAGTTTAAAGCTTCACATACAGATTGACAGGTAACATCTATCTCAAATGCATCTACTGTGTCCCACCAGGACTGTTCCAAACTGATGCCCTCTGCATTCAGATGAAAAGAATAATTATCATGGTCAATGATGGTTTTCAACTGTTGGAAAGCAAACACAATCTGTTTAGTTTCTAACCTAAAGTGATTATTGCTCAGAGGTGAAGATATGTAGAAATAAAAGTGATCAATACAGTGAAACATTTACTTTCTTTCATTCTGCTGTATTTAGACTGGTCTGAGCTTACATATATTACAAAGGAACAGGTTGTTTAAAATCTATTAATTCTTTCTCTACAGTGATATAAGCTTTTCATAGGAAAATGTATTGTCAGTCGAGAAGAAGAAAGATAATGTAGGGGAGGCAAAAAGATGATTATTTGCCTTGTGTATAATGACAGTCTTAGAACTAAACCCATATTATTAAGCAGGAGTTGTCCTCTGTAGCATTTCTTTCCCACTCAGTCCTTGATAACCTCCTTGGCTTCTTTTTTCAGAGTACCCCTGCATATGTAGAAGCCAGCTCATCTGTATTTTGAGGATGAAGGGTCATTTTAAACACCACAACCCATCAACAGCAGGTTTACTGAAGTTAAAACATTCAGCCTCTAAGCCCTCTTCAAAGGCAATATAATCAGACAGACCTTGTTTCACCTTTTCTCTTTGACAATACAGATTTAATCTAGAGATACTGCATTTGCTGATTTGTAAAATTAGGCATTCCCTTCCTATAGATGTGTGACTCTTTGTGATTCTCTTACGTCTCTGATGCCAGACTTGCTGCTATGCTAAGAACAGATGTCCTGCTGTTCAGCTGAAGCCTTAGCATTGTGTATTTGAAGATAATCCCTAGACCACCAGCATCTTTTAGGCATCTGTGACTGTAAAGGTTATGACAGTTGCCCCTTCTGAGTGTAATCTGTGGTTTTACAAGAATTCTGTTAAAAGATTTTCAAGCTGTGATTATTTCTTCCTGCTTTGTATGGTATTGCTAAGAAAAAAAAAATATATTGAAAGTTTTAAAAGCAGTACATTCTGTACTCTTCTAAGAACTTTAATTTCCAACTAAATGATGTACTTAGATTTACACACTTGACTTCTTTGGACTATTTAACAGCTTACACTGCTGCACGTGTTTAAGTGTTTGCAGGATCACGATCCACATCCTCAACCTCTCTGCACCATTAAATGTTTTGCAATTGAAGAGTAGTTAGGTTCCCCAAGGGGTTGACTTTTATGTATAAATGAAGAACAACCATGGCTTGCATCTGGGATTTCTCATCTTGTTTGAGTGAGCTGATCTCCTTAGAGTGTATGTGTGTGCTCATGCACTTAAATATGTAGACATGGTAATGACCAGAATAAGCTTGCTAGGAAAAAAAAAAAGCGAACAGAGGAAGGACTTGCCAAATTCCTTAAAACATTTCCCCCATTTTGTGGAAATTTTAAAACATCTTGTTTTCTGGCCAGCTCTATAAGTTATTCACGGCTTCCCTGTATTCTGTTTGCCTAGCAAAACTCAGGGCAATGTTCAATATTCCAGACCACTGACTGGCATTTAGTGTACAAAGTAGAACACAGTTAAACCCACCAGATATTCCTTTTCCTTTTTTCTTATCATATTAAATTTCATCTTTACTTCTCTGGACCTCCCTCCAATGTTGATCTTAAGCAAGTCATCATAACTCATATGTGTGTGTACATAGATGTTTACATGTGTGTATATATGTTTATAGATGTATATGAAGAATTTACATGTGTGCACGTGTGTGTGTGTAAATACATACACGTGTGTCTTTCACATATAAAGGACACATAACGATATTGGTGGATGTAAGAGGTTTATTTTGTCCTATGGTTTAAACTTCAAATCTGCTTTAAGCATCTATGCACAATTTTTACTGCATGATAAAATGCAATTTTGTGTTCAGTTTAAGTCACATTACAGACACCGTGTTTTAATATATAGGGTTTTTTTTGTGTGTGTTCATGACCTGTATCACCTGATACTATCCGTTATCTGCAAAGATAAGGCCTCTGTAAGAAATTTGTAGTTTTTTCTTTGTATAGCCTTTGTGAACCATAAAAAGTTTACATTGATAGCTCTGGAAGTATTGTCCAGCATAAGTGATAGAACAAGAGGAAATGGCCTAACATTGCATCAAGGGAGGACATTAGGAAGAATTTTTTCACTGGAAGGGTCATCAAGCATTGTAACAGGCTGCCCAGGGAAGTGATTGAGTCACCATTCCTGGCCGTGTTTAAAAATCTGGTAGTTATGGTGCTTAGGGATGTGGTTTAGCAGTAGGCACGTAGAGTAGGGTTAATGATTGGACTCAAGGATCTTGAAGGTCTTTTCCAACCTAGAGGATTCTATGATTTCAGTCCTTTCCCTTATCACAGAACAGAGGTAGCACCAAGAAAATGGTTCAGGTGTCCTTTCCTTGTTACCAGCAGTCACAGAATCACAGAATTGTTGAAGCTGGAAGGGACCTCTAGAGATCACCTAGTCTAACCCCAGTCCTGCTGGTTGCTTGCTCTGGAAAGAGTCCCATATCCTAGGATTTGAAGGGAGAATGACTCTGCAGAAACCAAACATGTAAAGACTTCTGAAGTGGCTACACTGAGCAAAGGAGAGGAATAAATTCTTCAGTACTATTTCAGTGTTTGACCACTGTCAATTTCCTGTATTTCAGTTTATGCCCATTACTTCTTATCCTTTAAATGAGTACCATTGAAGAGTCTGGTTCTGTCTTCTTTAGTCTCCCTCTATCAGGTGTCCCTACACATGGAGATTCCCCCTTGAGCCTTCTCTTCTCCAGACTGAACTGTCACAGCACTCTCAGCATCTCCTTATATGTCAGATGCACCAATCCCTTAATCATTTTACTGTCCTTTCACTGGACTCAATCCAGTATGTCCATGTCTCTGTTGCACCAACTAGTCCAGAACTACACCCAACACTCCAGATGTGTCTCAGCACTGCTAGGTAGCAGGGAAGGATCACCTCCCTTAACCTGCTGGTGACACTTTGCGTAATACAGCCCAGGGGCTGTTGGCTGCCTTTGCAACAAGGGCACATTGCTGGTTCGTGTCCAACTTTTTGTTCACCAGGACCCTCCAGGTTCTTTCTGCAAAACTACATTTCAGCCATTTGGTCCCCACCCTGCAACCTCTGCATGAGATTATTCCTCCCAGAGGAATCCCACCATTCAGGTTGTGAATGAAGGTATTAAACAGTATTTGCCCCAGTATTGATCCCTAGGATGCACCATTAAACAGTGGCCTCCAGCTGAACTACTAGGATAGTGGCACAACCCTTCAAGCTCAGCAGTTCAGACACTGTTGAGTCCATGTCACTGTCTGTTTAGCTAGCTCATACTTCATCAGCTTGTCTATGAAGAGGTAAAAGGAGACAATGTTGAAAGCTTCGCTAAATTTGAGATGTACAAAATCCACTTCTCTCCCTTTGTCCACTGAACTAGTAATTTTGCTGTACAAGACCATCAGGTTGGTCAAACATGATTTCCTCTTCATAAATCCCTGCTGATCACGCCAAAAGAACTTTTTGTTCTCATTGTGTATGGAAATGGTTTCCAGGATGGTTTTCTTCATCATTTTCCCATGGTTCAAGATGAGACTGATCAGCCTGTAGTTTCTGGATCACTCTTTTTGTGCTTCTTGAAAACAATAGAGACATTTGCTTTCTTCCCAACCTCAGAAATCTCTTCTGATGGCCATGACATTTCAAAGATAATTAAGACAATGGCCAGCTCCCTCAGCACATGTGGCTGCATCCCATCCAGTCCCAAAGATTTATTCATGTCCAGTTTGTTGGATTTGGGTGGGGATCTTCCTCTACCAAAGAGATGTTATTCCAAATGATTTAACTGACTTTATTTGATAAATTTTGAAAATTCAGCATCTTTAGTACTTTCTACAATTATTTCTGGACTTCTCAGTAGCTTGGGTAGAACATTATCAGTTATTGAAAAGCAATCTTACCAATGTTTTATGAAAATCTTCAAGTTCCTGTAAAAAATCTTTCAAGTTTAGAACACTGCAGTTGCATCATCTACTGGAACAAACACATTAAACTTGTTGATTCAGAGGCACTCTCTTTGAGCTGCAGTTTCACTCTGGAGCTATTCTTTGTGCAGTGAATATTAAGGCTTCTTTTCCAATCTGTGGAAATTTATCTAAGTAAAAATAATATGTAGATAACAAGATATTGTCAGTCTAATAGGGCATATTAGTGACGCAAAATCATGAAAAGCATTTGTATGCTTCCTTTATATACAATATATATACAAATATATACACATATATTTCTGTATATACAGCATATATTTTTATTATACTTATATTTA